>CM059443.1:39574679-39803970 GCA_030390025.1 Squalus acanthias
ACTGCGGGAGCGCCGCACTGTCGGAGGGGCAGTGCTGAGGGAGCGCCACACTGTCGGAGGGGCAGTACTGAGGGAGCGCCGCACTGTCGGAGGGGCAGTACTGAGGGAGCGCCGCATTGTCGGAGGGGCAGTACTGAGGGAGCGCAGCACTGTCAGAGGGGCAGTACTGAGGGAGCGCTGCACTGTCAGAGGGGCAGTACTGAGGTAGCGCCGCACTGTCAGAGGGGCAGTACTGCGGGAGTGCCGCACTGTCGGAGGGGCAGTACTGAGGGAGCGCCGCACTGTCGGAGGGGCAGTACTGCGGGAGCGCCGCACTGTCGGAGGGTCAGTACTGAGGTAGCGCCGCACTGTCGGAGGGGCAGTACTGAGGGAGCGCCGCACTGTCGGAGGGGCAGTACTGAGGGAGCGCCGCAATGTCGGAGGGGCAGTACTGTGGGAGCGCCGCACTGTCGGAGGGGCAGTACTGAGGGAGCGCTGCACTGTCGGAGGGGCAGTACTGAGGGAGCGCCGCACTGTCGGAGGGGCAGTACTGAGGGAGCGCCGCACTGTCGGATGTGATGTTAAACCGAGGCCCCATCTGCCCTCTCAGGTGGAAATAAAAGATCCCATGGCCATGATTTTGAAGAAGAGCAGGGCGAGTTCTCCCCGGTGTCCTGCGGTCAATATTTATCCCTCAACCAACACCTAAAAACAGATCACCTGGTCATTGCTGTTTGTGGGAGCTTGCTGTGCGCAAATTGGCTGCCGCGATTCCTACATTACAACAGTGACTACACTTCAAAAAAGTACTTCATTGGCTGTGAAGCGCTTTGGGTCGTTCCGAGATGGTGAAAGGCGCTCCCTCAGTTCTTTCTTTATAAGATTAATAGCAACTGCAGTGTATGCAAGTTTAATCGGCCCAGCGGCAGAGCGATTTTTCTCATTGGATGACAGAACTTCTGAATTTCTTTCCTTGAAAATTAAAGGAACCCAAAAAGAAATCCACTCGAGCAGAACGTAGTGTGGGCATCCGCTCAGGAGCCTCTCCAAGGATAATATGAACCTATATTCAGTCTGACACTTACATCTCTCTCTGTTTATATAATTAGTAACGTGGCTGAGCTGAGCTGTTCCCTTTTCCGTGAACAGTGTTGACAGGAAGCAGGTTGAAAGCTGATGAGGAACTTCTCGTCCACACGGAGCATCGGCTGTTGAAGAGACTCCACGCAAAATAAAACCCGATTGAAGCTGAGACGATTAACTCATTTAAAAAAGGAGCTGGATAGATATCTGGTTAATGTAAGAACATAAGAATTAGGAGCAGGAGTCGGCCATTCGGCCCCTCGAGCCTGCTCCGCCATTCAATAAGATCATGGCTGATCATCGACCTCAACTCCACTTTCCTGTCCTGATCCCCATATCCCTTGATTCCCCTAGAGTCCAAAAATCTATCGATCTCAGCCTTGAATATACTCAATGATTCAGCCCTCTGGGGTAGAGAATTCCAAGGATTCACCATCCTCTGAGTGAAGAAATTTCTCCTCATCTCAGTCTTAAATGGCCGACCCCTTTTCCTGAGACTGTGACCCCTCGTTCTAGACTCTCCAGCCAGGGGGAAACAACCTCTCAGCATCTACCCTGTCAATCCCCTTCAGAATCTTATGGGGGAAAAATTGGGTGTCGCCCATTTCGGGGCGCTAATATCGGCCGGGCGCAAAGTTTAGCGCCCGGCACTAATTATCGCCTCCAACTGCAAAATTCGCCTCTATCCCCCCCTGGACGTGATTTGAGCGCTAAATCAGGCGCTACACACCTCTCGTAAGGCGCTAACGTCGAGGAGCGAGGCGCTACCTCAGAACGCTACCGAAGCTCAGGCGATGTCCGTTACCATGGAAGCCAGACAGACTGGCGCCGTCCAGCCCTTAATGGGGAGGGGCCATCTTGCTGGCCAGCCACACCCTGCTCATTGCAGCCTTGAATCTCGGCCTGGAGAGACCTCAAAAGCAATTGTGTTGGAAGCACTAATGGATAGGCCCAGGGAAAGAGCTCGGCGCTTAGGAACCTCAAAAGTGGTGCTGAGGACCAAAACTCCTTAGGACAGCGTTAAATCTCTCCAGACGTCTCTCTCCCTCTCAACCTGTGTGTACCAAATATTTTGCTGACAAGAAAAGGCAGGAAGCGCCCGCCTTTAAATAGCGCTCCCCCAGCCCCTTCCCGACTTGAAAACGTTCCCCGCTACCTGTCGTTCCTAGCGGCAGGCGCTAAGGCAGGGGGTGCGGCTCAATATCCGGTCCAGGGCACTACCAGGGTGGTGCACGCTCGACTGATGTCACGTTCTGCGGGCGCAGGAGATCGTGGCGGTAGTGTTTAGCGCTGCCGCAAAACGACTGATCAATTTCGCGAGCGGCGCTAAAATCGCCGCGCTCGGGCGCTAAGTTCCTAGCACCCGGTTAGCGCCCCTGGTGGCGTAACAGGAGGCACTAACCAACTGAATTTTTCCCCCCTATATGTTTATAGATTAGATTAATTGGGTAAATATTCTGCTTTCGGGGTCCCGGTACGGTGAGATTTGGCACTGGGGGTGGAAAAAACAGAAAATTCTTTGGGAGTTTTGGTTGAGCGGCGGAGGGAGGGATAAATCGGAAAGAGCTTTAACCTACTGGAGCCCTCCCTCTGGTGGGCATGTCCCGAGGGGAATGGAAGTAGGATGGGTAGGGTCCTCCATGGGCCAAGTAGAATTGCCAACTACGGTTTCATCACATGACCTCCAACCGCTCCCCCCCCACTCTCACCATTGGTCGCCCGACACATCCATCCTCGCGAAGCCCCACCTTCCCGGCCAAAAACAAACAGACTCTTCCTTACCCGATTGGTTGATTCTTGACTGTCTTTTTTCCCTCGTCTCCTATATTTTTATAACTAAGAAACAAATGTGTTCAACATTTTTTTTTAACATATCGCAATTTTTTTTAATGTCTCTGTGATTTTTCTCCTGGGTTTTTGCTCCCAGCAGTGTCCGGGAGATTAATCTTTAATTCCTGGAGACTCCAGGGCAATCCTGGAGGGTTGGCAACCCTTGTGGCAAATTGAGCACGGAGGTTACTGTATCTGATGGGGCAAAGTACCTTTTCTCTTGTTCGAACACACCTGCTTTGCGAGACTCTGAACAGGGTTTACCCCCAGTCTTTCATCTGAACATAGTTGATGGACCAGTGTGGGTGGAGGCCCTAAATTGCACACTTTCCCCATCAGCTGTGTGCCTGAGCAGCTGTGGCTCAGTGGGACGCTCTCTCTCTCTCTCGCCTCGGAATCAGCAGGTTGTGGGTTCAAGCCCTGCTCTGGAAAACTTGAGCACAAAATCTAGGCTGACACTCCAGTGCAGTACTGAGGGAGCGCTGCACTGTCGGAGGGGCAGTACTGAGGGAGTGCTGCACTGTCGGAGGGGCAGTACTCAGGGAGTGCCGCACTGTCGGAGGGGCAGTACTGAGGGAGCACCACACTGTCGGAGGGGCAGTACTGAGGGAGCACCGCACTGTCGGAGGGGCAGTACTGAGGGAGTGCCGCACTGTCGGAGGGGCAGTACCGAGGGAGCGCTGCACTGTCGGAGGGGCTGTACTGAGGGAGCGCTGCACTGTCGGAGGGGCAGTACTGAGGGAGAGCCGCATTGTCGGAGGGGCAGTACTGAGGGAGCGCCGCACTGTCGGAGGGGCAGTACTGAGGGAGCGCTGCACTGTCGGAGGGGCTGTACTGAGGGAGCGCTGCACTGTCGGAGGGGCTGTACTGAGGGAGCGCTGTACTGTCAGAGGGGCAGTACTGAGGGAGTGCCGCACTGTCGGAGGGGCAGTACTGAGGGAGCGCTACACTGTCAGAGGGGCAGTACTGAGGGAGCGCTGCACTGTCGGAGGGGCAGTACTGAGGGAGTGCTGCACTGTCGGAGGGGCAGTACTGAGGGAGCGCTGCACTGTCGGAGGGGCAGCACTGAGGGAGCGCTACACTGTGGGAGGGGCAGTACTGAGGGAGCCCTGCACTGTCGGAAGTGCCCTCTTTTGGATGAGACGTCAAACCGAGGCCCCGTCTGCCCTCTCAGGTGGACGTAAAAGATCCCACGGCGCTATTTCGAAGAAGAGCAGGGGAGTTCTCCCCGGTGTCCTGGGGCCAATATTTATCCCTCAATCAACATCACTGAAGCAGATGATCTGGCCATTATCACATTTGCTGTCTGTGGGAATTGCTGTGCGCAACTTGGCTGCCGCGATTATGGCAGTGAAAGAACGCACTGCCTGCGAGGGTGATTCTTTAAAACTTTCAAAAGGGAATTGGATATATAGTTGAAGGGGAAAAACGTGCATGGCTGTGGGGAAAGAGCAGGGGTGGGGGAGTGGGGCTAATGGGGGAGCTCTTTCAGAGAGCGGGCACGGGCACGATGGGCCGAGCGGCCTCCTTCTCTGCCGTGCGATTCCATGAATATCTACTCTCTCGGCGCTCCATTTTGTGGCCTTGCCTCACGCTACTATTATCTTGTAAAGATCTCCATCACGAGGGGGATTACTCGGCAGCTGAGGTGCTTTAATCAAGTCTGACTGTGGTGCGGCATGGGTAATTTCCTCCCTGAATGATGTATTTATTGACATTCTGACACAAAGACAGATTTAATAAACGCTGTTTATGCCAACATCAATACAACTTATTAGCGAAATCGTGCCACTGTTACACAGGGCACAGCACCTGCTGCAGGCTCATCACTACACGCAAATCTTAAAGAGGAAACTTAACGTAAGAAACTGGCGCCCTGGGATGGGTATTTAACTCCAGAAATAGCAAGGGCCACCAGGCTGAGTATTATTACTTCAGAAAGGTGGCCTTACTCTCTTAAGTTGAGGTCTTGTTTTCCCTTTCATTTGTTCTCAGGATGCGGGCATCATGGCAAGGCAAAAAGCTTGGTCAAAGAGGTGGGTTTTAAGGAGCGTCTTAAAGGAGGAGAGAGGCGGAGAGGTTTAGGGAGGGAATTCCACCTGAGAAGGTCATAGTCACAGAGTCATAACGGCACAGAAGGAGGCCATTCGGCCCATCGAGTCCGTGACGACTCTCTGTAGAGCAATCCAGTCAGTCCCATTCCCCCGCTCTATCCCCGTAGCCCTGCAAGTTTATTTCCCTCAAGTGCCTATCCAGTCTCCCCTTGAACACATTGAGTGTCTCCGCTTCCACCACTTCCATCGGCAGCGAGTTCCAGGTCCTCACCACTCGCTGCGTAAAAAAGTTTTTCCTCACATCCCCCCTGTATCTCTTGCCCAAAACCTTAAATCTGTGTCCCCCTAGTCCTTGTACCATCAACTAGTGGGAACAGCCTTTCCCCGTCTAGCCTATCCAAACCTGTCATAATCCTGTACACCTCCATCAAATCACCCCTCAACCTCCTTTGCTCTAATGAAAACAAATCCAGCTTCTCCAACCTGTCCTTGCAGCTGAGATCCCCCATCCCCGGTGGTGGTGATGGGCCTTCTCTTAAGTGATTGCTTTTCCAAATGACTGACTTGCGAGGCAACTTCAGAGGGCAAGTGAGTCACGTGTAGGCCAGACCGGGTAAGGACAGCGGGTACACCCATCACCCCCCCCCCACCCCCGTGCTCGCTGACCAACATTGGCTCCCGGTCCGGCAACACCTCAATTTAAAAATTCTCATACTTGAGTTCAAATCCCTCCGCGGCCTCACCCCTCCCCATCTCTGTAACCTCTTCCAGCCCTACAACCCCTCCAAGATCTCTGCGCTCCTCCAATTCTGGCCTCTTGCGCATCCCCCATTTCCTCCTTCCACCATTGGCGGCCGTGCCTTCAGCTGCCTGGGCCCCAAGCTCTCCCTAAACCTTTCCACTTCGCTCTCCACCTTTAAGAAGCTCCTTAAACCTACTTCCTGTCCTAATATCTCCTTTTGTGGCTCGATGTTAAATTTTGTTTGATAATCGTTCCTGTGAAGCGCCTTGAGACGTTTTACTATGTTAAAGGCGCTATATAAATGCAAGTTGTTGTTATTCCCTTCCCTGACGGGCACTAGTTAACCAGTTGGGATTTTACAAAATAACACCAACTAGATTGAGATTGGCCCTCGCTCATTTTACAAAGGGCTCTTACTGGCAACAGCAGAGACAGGAAATGTTCATCATTGAGATTGACTGGAAACTGCCCTCTGGCCCAGCAAGCTGCTCCATTGTATCAGGGTTACTCGGGATGGGCAATAAATGCCGGCCTTGCCAATGACACCCACATCCCGAGAATGAATTAGAAAGAAATACTGTGTGGGACTGGAGTCACATAGATGCCAAACCGGGTAAGGACGGCAGGTTTCTTTCCCTAAAGGGGTCATTAGTGAACCAGTTGGGTTTTTACAACAATGCGACAGCTTCGTGGTCACTTTTACAGATACCAACTTTTTAATTTCCATTTTTTTTCAAAACTGTATTCAAATTCTCAAACATCCATTGCAGGATTTGAACTCACGTCCTCCTGCAACGTAACCACTACGCTAACAGTGTCAGCTGTGGCTCAGTTGGTAGCACACTCGCCTCTGAGTCAGAAGGTTGTGGGTTCATAGTCCCCACTCCAGGGACTTGAGCACATAAAGCTAGGCTGACACTCCAGTGCAGTGCTGAGGGAGAGCTGCACTGTCGGAGGTGCCGTCTTTCTGATGAGATGTTAAACCGAGGCCCCGCCTGCCCTCTCAGTGGACATAAAAGATCTCATGGCCACTAATTCGAAGAAGAGCACGGGAGTTCTCCCCAGTGTCCTGGCCAATATTTATCCCTCAACCAACATAACAAAAACAGATTATCTATTCATTATCGCATTGCTGTTTATGGGACCTTGTGGGAGCTTGCTGTGCGCAAATTGGCTGCCGCATTTCCTACATTACAACAGTGACTACACTCCAAAAGTACTTCATTGGCTGTAAAGCGCTTTGGGACGTCTGGTGGTTGTGAAAGGCGCTATAGAAATGCAAGTCTTTCTTACCATGCTTGGTAGTGTGGCAGTTTTGTTGTTTGGTTTTGCAGCGTCCCCAGTTATTTGAATTGTTTACAGACAAGTGATGGTTTAAAGCTATAAATCTAGGACTGATTGTGTTGTGATTTGAACCCATGAACCATCATTGAGTTTAACCCACTGTGCCAGCCAATCGCAATTTACCTAGTTGAAATAAATCTGTCCTTGTTATGGTCTACTGTTCTGGAGCAGCCTATCCAGCTACATGGTGTTGTCCAATGTTCGAGAACTACCAGTCCTGGTACATAGTGTTAAGACCCAGTATTCTAGAAACACCAGTCCTGGTACATGGTGTTAAGACCCAGTATTCTAGAACCACCAGTCCTGGTACATGGTGTTAAGACCCAGTATTCTAGAAACACCAGTCCTGGTACATGGTGTTAAGACCCAGTATTCTAGAACCACCAGTCCTGGTACATGGTGTTAAGACCCAGTATTCTAGAAACACCAGTTCTGGTACATGGTGTTAAGACCCAGTATTCTAGAACCACCAGTCCTGGTACATGGTGTTAAGACCCAGTATTCTAGAAACACCAGTCCTGGTACATGGTGTTAAGACCCAATGATCTAGAACCACCAGTCCTGGTACATGGTGTTAAGACCCAGTATTCTAGAACCACCAGTCCTGGTATATGGTGTTAAGACCCAGTATTCTACAAACACCAGTCCTGGTACATGGTGTTAAGACCCAGTATTCTACAAACACCAGTCCTGGTATATGGTGTTAAGACCCAGTATTCTACAAACACCAGTCCTGGTACATGGTGTTAAGACCCAGTATTCTAGAAACACCAGTCCTGGTACATGGTGTTAAGACCCAATGATCTAGAACCACCAGTCCTGGTACATGGTGTTAAGACCCAATGATCTAGAACCACCAGTCCTGGTACATGGTGTTAAGACCCAATGATCTAGAACCACCAGTCCTGGCAACACGGTGGCATAGTGGTTAGCACTGTTACCTCACAGCGCCAGGGACCCGGGTTCGAATCCGGCCTCGGGTGACTGTCTGTGTGGAGTTTGCACATTCTCCCCGTGTCTGCGTGGGTTTCCTCCGGGTGCTCCGGTTTCCTCCCACAGTCCAAAGATGTGCGGGTTAGGTTGATTTGGCTATGATAAATTGACCCTTCGTGTTAGGGGGGGATTAAATACGTGGGGTTATGGGGATAGGGTGGGATATGTGTCGGTGCAGGCTCGATGGGCCGAAATAGCCTCTATCTGCACTGTGGGGATTCTGTGGTACATGGTGTTAAGACCCAATGATCTAGAACCACCAGTCCTGGTACATGGTGTTAAGACCCAATGATCTAGAACCACCAGTCCTGGTACATGGTGTTAAGACCCAGTATTCTAGAACCACCAGTCCTGGTACATGGTGTTAAGACTCAATGATCTAGAACCACCAGTCCTGGTACATGGTGTTAAGACCCAATGATCTAGAACCACCAGTCCTGGTACATGGTGTTAAGACCCAATGATCTAGAACCACCAGTCCTGGTACATGGTGTTAAGACCCAGTATTCTAGAACCACCAGTCCTGGTACATGGTGTTAAGACCCAATGATCTAGAACCACCAGTCCTGGTACATGGTGTTAAGACCCAATGATCTAGAACCACCAGTCCTGGTACATGGTGTTAAGACCCAGTATTCTAGAACCACCAGTCCTGGTACATGGCGTTAAGACCCAATGATCTAGAACCACCAGTCCTGGTACATAGTGTTAAGACCCAATGATCTAGAACCACCAGTCCTGGTACATGGTGTTAAGACCCAATGATCTAGAACCACCAGTCCTGGTACATGGTGTTAAGACCCAGTATTCTAGAACCACCAGTCCTGGTATATGGTGTTAAGACCCAATGATCTAGAACCACCAGTCCTGGTATATGGTGTTAAGACCCAATGATCTAGAACAGACTGAAACTGCATTGGGTTCCATACCAGTGACCTGTAATGCTATCACATTGGGCAGCACCAGAACTCAATAACCAATAGGCCCAGACCGGGTAAGGACGGCAGGTTTCCTCCCCTGAAGGGACATTAGTGAACCAGTTGGGTTTTTACGACAATCCGACTGTCTCATGGTCACTTTTAATGATACCAGCTTTTTATTTCCAGATTCAAAAAAAAAGAATTCAGATTCTCAAACTGCCCATGGTGGGATTTGAACTCACGCTATGGAGAGATGCTCTGCTCAGGGCAGGTGATATCGATGTAAGATATCAATGAGTGAAGGAGCACACATTCTGAAAAAATTACAATTACTGCCAAAGCAAGCAGATTAACGCCCACCAAAACCATAATTTCAGAGAGATAAATTGATCCTTTCTCGATTTTCAGCCACATTGAGAGTTTCTAAAATCGTGAAAAGTGCAGGTCAGTGTGCACATGACTAATTTCAAGTGTGTTGACAGGACTAATGGATGTGATTTTAGGAGTTTTTGGGGAGATACATGAAACAGACTCCCATCAGGAATAGTTCATGCTGCGACCCTCTCCACGGGGGACTGGAGTTATCCAAACCATTGCCAAGCTGGAACTGCCACAACCCTTCCCCAAGTGCAGCTATCAAAACCTTTCCAAAATCCTTCCCCCAACTGGAGTTCATCAGACACATTGATCCCTGGAATCACTGATCTTTGAAACATAGAAACATAGAAACTAGGAGCAGGAGTAGGCCATTCGGCCCATCGAGCCTGCTCCACCATTCAATACGATCATGGCTGATCATCCAAAATCCAGTACCCTGTCCCTGCTTTCTCACACAGAATCTCCATCGAGCCTGCACCGACACATATCCCACCCTATCCCCGTAACCCCACGTATTTAATTCCCCCTAACATATCCCTTCCTATCCTATCCCCGTAACCCCACATATTTAATCCCCCCCTAACACTAAGGGTCAATTTATCATAGCCAAATCAACCTAACCCGCACATTTTTGGACTGTGGGAGGAAACCGGAGCACCCGGAGGAAACCCACGCAGACACGGGGAGAATGTGCAAACTCCACACAGACAGTCACCCGAGGCCAGATTCGAACCCGGGTCCCTGGCGCTGTGAGGCACCAGTGCTAACCACTATGCCACCGTGTTGGGAGCATGAGTTACCAGATATCAAAACAGCATAGAGTGAGAGATAGGCCATTCAGCCCATCAAACCTGCTCCTTCCACAGCCCATGTACACTCTACCTTATCATAGACTCTACCCACCCATTTAATCTCCTATTATGGACCATTACCAATTTTTTTTTAATTCATTCACGGGATGTGGGCGTCACTGGCAAGGTCAGCATTTATTGCCCATCCCTAACTGCCCTCGAGAAGGTGGTGGTGAGCAGTCCGTGTGGTGAAGGTTTTCTCACAGTGCTGTTGGGGAGGGCGTTCCAGGATTTTGACCCAGCGACGATGAAGGAACAGTGATATATTTCCAAGTCAGGATGGTGTGTGACTTGGAGGGGGACTTGGAGGTGGTGGTGTTCCCATGCGCCTGCTGCCCTTGTCCTTCTAGGTGGTAGAGGTCACAGGTTTGAGATTGAATTTCGTTCCGCAGACCATTTGCACTCTACCCTATCATAAAGAAAGAAATTGCATTCATATAGCGCCTTTCAAAACCTCAGGGTGTCCCAAAGTGCTTTACAGCCAATGAAGTACTTTTTGAAGTGTAGTCACTGTTGTAATGTAGGAAACGTGGCAGCCAATTTGCGCACAGCAAGCTCCCAAAAACAGCAATGAAATAATGACCAGATAATCTGTTTTAGGTGTTGGTTTAGGGATAAATGTCGGTCAGGACACCGGGGAGAACTCCCCCTGCTCTTCTTCAAAATAGTGCCACAGGATTTTTTACATCCACCTGAGAGAGCAGATGGGGTCTCATCCGAAAGATGGCCCCTCCGACAGTGTAACACTCCCTCAGTACTGGCACTGGGAGTGTCGGCCTGGATTATGGGCTCAAGTCTCTGGTGTGCAGCTTGAACCCACAACCTTTTGACTCGGAGGCGAGAGAGAGAGCGCGCTACCCACAGAGCCATGGCTGGTGAGTCCTTTAAAGGTCATGTGGAGCTTTTTATGTTACAAGATCACAAGGCCATTCAGCCCATCTTAATTTATCCATGCTCCAAGATCATAATGTCTTCCCCTCCCTCCTCGTTGTCGGATCCAACAGGCTCTTCCCAGTAATGTTGGGGGACAGTTCCATAAATCAAGAAGGATCTGTGGCCAGAGTAGAACTTTAGCTCCAAAAGGTAGTGAATAAGTAATGCTGTGTGCTGCAAGTTGATATCCTGATGTGTATGAGGTCCTGTGTGTCTAGATTTTGGAATCAAAAAATATTTCCTGCTGGTTACAGACACCAACTTTACACCCATACCAAGTTGGAACCAAGCTGTTGTACAAGAATGCGCTGCCTGAAAGGGCGGTGGAAGCAGATTCAATAGTAACTTTCAAAAGGAAATTAGCCTCAGCTGGAGTATTGTGTTCAATTCTGGGCACCACACTTTAGGAAGGATGTCGAGGCCTTGGAGAGGGTGCAGAGGAGATTTACCAGAATGGTTCCAAGCATGAGGGACTTCAGTTATGTGGAGAGACTGGAGAAGCTGGGATTGTTCTCCTCAGAGCAGAGAAGGTTAAGAGGAGATTTAATAGAGGTGTTCAAAATCATGAAGGGTTTTGATCGAGTAAATAAGGAGAAACTGTTTCCAGTGGCAGGAGGGTCGGTAACCAGAGGACACAGATTGAAGATAATTGGCAAAAGAACCAGAGGGGGAGATGAGGAGACATTTTTTTACGCAGCGAGTTGTTGTGATCTGGAATGCGCTGCCTGAAAGGACGGTGGAAGCAGAATAAACAGTAACTTTCAAAAGGGAATTGGAGAAATACTTGAAAAGGAAAAATTTGCAGGGCTCTGGGGAAAGAGCAGGGGGGGAGTGGGACTAATTGGAGAGCTCTTTCAAAGAGCCGGCACAGGCACGATGGGCCGAATGGCCTTCTCTGCTGTAAGATTCTACAAGTGAAGGAAGAAACAGGAGGCCGATATATGATATATATCTATATAATTATAAGCAGCTATGTTATTATCAGAAGCCAATCTGAGCTTGAGGGTTTGTCTGCCCTGTGTAGGTTCTGGGACTTGTTTGATCTCTGAGTGTCTCCAATTGGAATCAAATTTGACAGCCTGAAATTAATGTAACCTCTTTAATTTTCTTTTAATATAGGGTTTGGACTGATTCCAACGCTGCATCTCAGAAACCATCCATCGACTTGACGCTGGCCAGAGATCTGCTCCGGGCTCCTTCCAATCCACCTGGGTCCTATATTCATTGTCTCAACCCCAGATCTAAGGGAAGCATATCGAACTGACAGTGAAGATTAGTGAGAGCCCATGAGCTTCCCCCGTGGATGTGTTAGCCCCTTAAACTGGCTCCAATAAACACTGATCTCTCTCCCCATATTTTTTTCACCCAGAGGGTGGTGGGGGTGGGGGTCTGGAACTCACTGCCTGAAAGGGTGGTAGAGGCAGAAACCCTCATCACATTTAAAAAGTACTTGGATGTGCACTTGAAGTGCTGTAACCTACAGGGCTACGGACCAAGAGCTGGAAAGTGGGATTAGGCTGGAGAGCTCTTTGTCGGCCGGCACAGACACAATGGGCCGAATGGCCTCCTTCTGTGCCGTAAATACTATGATTCTATGATATCTATCCCTACACATCAATCTAGTCATAGATCTTTTCCAAATTGAGGATTATTTTGAGGTATAAAACCCTGGTTGAAGGGATCCACCCAGAGCTGGGATACCAATTACATAATTGGATTAAGTGAATTAAAATTTAATCCTGACAATATCATTTCATCTATTTTCCCTTGTAGTTATTCCCCACAGGTTGATATTATGGGTTGGCTGAGAGGCAGGGAGAGGTGCCTTTAATTTTTTGGACCAGGGAGGGGGGTGTTTAAAGGTAACGTCATGCGGGTTGTTTTGGTTGGGCCGACCAATGGGAGTGGCTGGGGCTGTGGGGCTGAGCGGTGCCCGAGTGTGGCGCAGGTCCGGGGCGCGGTGCAGTGCGCAGCCCGCACTGCCATGGAGGCAAAGCCTGCGGAAGATCAGAGCGCAGTGGGGTCGGGCCGGGGGAGCAGGGCGCTGCACCAGCACCATCAGTGCAACTGTCAGCACAGCAACCAGGGGCTGCACAGGCAATGCTGGAGCAGCAACCAGAGCCAGCCCGCAGAATACCAGGTAAGGAGCCGCGGAGAGAGGAACAGAGAAATACAGAGAGACAGAAAGAGAGAGAAATAGACAGAGAGCGAGGGAGAGAGAGGGGGAGATAGAGATACAGAGATACAGAGAGAGAGAGAGAGGGAGATAGAGAAACAGAGAGACAGAGAGATAAAGAGAGAAATAGACAGAGAGGGAGATAGACACACAGAGAGAAAGGGAGATAGAGAAACAGAGAGAGAGAATGAGAGAGAGAGAGAGAAATAGACAGGGAGAGAGACAGACCGACAGAGAAATAGAGAGGGGGACAGACAGATATATATATATATATATATATATATATATAGAGAGAGAAATAGAGAGCGAGGGACACAGACACACACACATATAGATAGAGACAGAGGGAGAGAGATACAGAGACGGAGAGAGAGAGAAAAAAAGAGAGAGAGACACACACACAAAGGGGGGGGAGAGAGATAGAGAGAGAGACAGATAGAGACCGGGACACACACACAGCTAGAGAGAGACGGACACACTGTCCTGAAGGAGTGCGCTGCCTTCTTTCCATCTATTCTAATGTGCCATCTGTGTAAATGTTTATCCCGGGACCTAACCTGCGCCAGGTAGCGGTGCCCATTCTGCAGCACATGCAGCAGGCAAAACACACAGTCCCCAGCTGGGGAGGGCAGTCTCCCTGGCTCACCCAGCCGGAGCCTGTTGCAGATGTTGCATTGTGTGTGTGTGTGTGTGTGTGTAAATGATTCAATCTACATGGATGTAGGAGAGGCGGCGGTGAATGATGGCAGTGCTTGGGGAGGGGGGTTTGTGTGTGTGTGTTTGGGGGGAGAGGTGCAGGCGTCTATCAAATGTGTATCTCCCAGGGCCGGCGCTTCTGTATAATCCCCGTCTGATACCGCGGCATCACCCAGTCCCAGAAAACAAGGGGCAGGAGGAGGGGGAAATCCCACCAGCTCCCGAAAATGAAATGTTCCAACCGACAGATTCCCTCATCTTGCACAGAAAGCCAATCGCTGCATATTCTGATCTATAGCACAGAGCGCATTGTGTTCCCCCTTCGGTCTGTTCTGCAGACCCCTTTTGTATAAGAGTCCCGTGTATGAGCTGGATGGACCCCCCACCCCATACCCCATACCAGGGCATGTTTACACTAAAGGCAACCCCTTTGCAGCAGATTTTCAGACATTTCTGAGTGTTTAAGATTTCGCTTCTGGTGAATGCAGTTGTGTGCGGGAGAGGGGACTCTCTCTCTCTCTTTCTGTAAAGTGTATAAATGGCATAAAACACCCGTCCTGTCAACCCAGCTGAGGGGTGATAAAAGAGCAGGGACAGATATCTAACTGTGCCCCATGGGGTGTCAGGCTGAGGTTTCTGTGCAATTTTCAGATCATTCACTGTCTGCCACAACCTTAAGGCAAGTTCTTAAAAAAAACAATATCGTGTTTGCAATCAGAAACTAGTGATTAATATTAGGGGGGTCTGTGGCGGTGAGCGGCAGCACAGATCCGTCTCTCTGACCACGGATTGTACAGCTTATTAATATCAAGATTTAAATGTAACTTTAACATCCGGCATTTACATTTTTATTTCAAACATGCCCAAGGGACTATAACTGAGAAGAGGTCGATTATCTTGAAGATGTGTTGCATGCTGGAGCTCGATTCAATATATATAATTAAACATGTAGCAACATTATAGATGACAGGCTACAGACTGCAGTCAGTGTTACACACATCCATTCTATTACATTGTACCGGCAGGGGGGGATTTCCGGGAATAAGGGAAGCCTTCTCCCCATATCCCTCAATCCCAACTTCTCCCCATATCCCTCAACCCCATCTACCCACCTTCTCCCCATATCCCTCAACCCCACTTCTCCCCATATCCCTCAACCCCATCTATCCACCTTCTCCCCATATCCCTCAACCCCACCGACCCACCTTCTCCCCACATCCCTCAATCCCACCTATCCACCTTCTCCCCGTATCCCTCAACCCCCCTTCTCCCCGTATCCCTCAACCCCACCTACTCACATTCTCCCCATATCCCTCAACCCCACCTACCCACCTTCTCCCCATATCCCTCAACCCCACCGACCCACCTTCTCCCCATATCCCTCAATCCCATCTACCCACCTTCTCCCCATATCCCTCAACCCACTTTCTCCCCATATCCCTCAACCCTACCTACTCACCTTCTCCCCATATCCCTCAACCCCACCGACCCACCTTCTCCCCATATCCCTCAACCCCACCTACTCACCTTCTCCCCATATCCCTCAACCCCACCTACTCACCTTCTCCCCATATCCCTCAACCCCACCGACCCACCTTCTCCCCATATCCCTCAACCCACCTTCTCCCCATATCCCCCAGCACCACCTTCTCGCTGTCGGATAGTATATACTGTCGGTACAGTTCGTGTACAAACACTTAGGGTGAATTTGACCAGGCCCAACGCTGCAAGCGGGACCCTGCAGTCCGCCAGCACGTGTTGGTAAATCGCAGGTGCGCTGTCCACCATTTTGCGATTCGCGCTGGCTGCAAGCGATGCCCCAAACGGTGGCACAGGGACTTGGAAATAATCGCCTTTCAATGCAGCAATCCAAATCTCTCCGCCTGCCGTTGCAGCTGCATCGCTGCCTCGGTCAAATAGGTGGGTTGATGAGCTCTTTAACAGAAAAGCAGAAAGGAATTGTGCACAAACCATTAACCAGTGAAGTCCCAGAGGTAAATAAACCCTGCAAATGTCTCCTGACCCCATTGTAAAGCGTGCGGTTCATTGCCCTCCCCTAACAACGCATTCCACACCTGTTCTATACTTCGGGTGGAAAGCTTCTGTGTGGTTTTTATTGAACACGAAAAGGGTGGAAGTTCTCAATTGTACAGATCCTTGTTCAGACCCCATCTGGAGTCACTGGGTTCAGTTCTGGGCCCCGCACCTCAGGAAGGATATATTGGCCTTGGAGGGGGGGGGCAGTGCAGATTCACCAGAATGATACTGGGGCTAAAAGGGTTAAATTCCGAGAATAGGTTGCACAGACTAGGCTTGTATTCCTGAGTTTAGAAGATTAAGGGGTGATCGAGGTGTTTAAGATGATTAAAGGAGTTGATAGAGTCGATAGAGAGAAACTATTTCCTCTGGTGGGGGGAGTCCAGAACAAGGGGGCATAAGCTTAAAATTAGAGCCAGGCCGTTCAGGGGTGATGTCAGGAAGCACTTCTTCACACAAAGGCTAGTGGAAATCTGGAACTCTCTCTCCCCTCCCCCCCCCCCCCCCCCCCCCCCCAAAAAAAAAAGCTGTTGAGGCTGGGGGGTCAACTGAAAATTTCAGAACTGAGATTGATAGGTTTTTGTTGGGCAAAGGTATTAAGGGTTACGGAACCAAGACGGATAAATGGAGTTAAGATACAGATCAGCCATGATCTCACTGAATGGCAGAACAGGCTCGAGGGGCTGAATGGCCTCCTCCTGTTCCTAGGTTTACTCCCCACTCTTTCCCTGATCGACTATCAGCATCAATGCATGAAATAAATCGCTGCCTCCACTGTCCATTGCACTTACTGAGATCTGTCCATTAAAAAAAATTCATTCCCGGGTTGTGGGCATTGCTGGCAAGGCCAGTATTTACTGCCCATCCCTAGTTGCCCCTGAGAAGGTGGTGATGGGCCTTCTCCTTCTCACAACCGTCGGTCCTCAAGCTCTGGTCTTTTGTGTATCTCCCTCCTCCCCCCACCACCACCTTTCAACCACCTCCGCCCTACTCTCTGGAACGGACTCCCCCCCCCCCCCCCCCCCCCCCCCCCGCCCCGCCTCCCCTTTTAAAAACCTGAAAGCCCACATCTTTTTTGCCCAAGCCTTCAGTCAGCACATTATCTGCTTCATTCCTTTTATCGTTTCTTATTCTCCTTCTACCCTGTCCTCATGAAGCAGCTTGGGATGTTTTCTACTTTTAGGCGCAATATAAATGCAAGTTGTTGTTGACTGTTGCCTTGCTGGGTTTGTCCAGCTGGTAACACTCTTCCCTCTCTGAGTCAGAAGGCGATGGGTTCAAGCCCCAATCCAGGATTGGCGCCTATAGGCAATCTACAGCTGGCACTTCACGTCAGTACAGAGAGCTGGGCGCTGTCTCTTGTTCATTTAGCGTGTCAGCCATGGCTCAGTGAGTAGCACCCTCGCCTCTGAGTCAGAAGGTCGTGGGTTCAAATCCCACTCCAGAGACTTGAGCCCCATAATCCAGGCTGACACTCCCAGTGCCCGTGCTGAGGGAGTGCTGCACTGTCGGAGGTGCCGTCTTTTGGATGAGACGTTAAACTGAGGCCCCGTCTGCTCTCTCAGGTGGGCGTAAAAGATCCCATGACCGCTATTTCGAAGAAGAGCAGGGGAGTTCTCCCTGGTGTCCTGGCCAATATTTATCCCTCAATCAAAATCACTAAAAAAAAAACAGAGTATCCGGTCATTATCACATTACTGTTTGTGGGATCTTGCTGTGCGCAAATTGGCTGCTGTGTTTCCTACATTACAACAGTGACTACACTTCAAAAAAAGTACTTCATTGGCTATAAAGCGCTTTGGGACATCTGAGGTCGTGAAAGGCGCTATATAAATGCAAGTCTTTCTTTTCTTTCATTTAATCCAAGGGAAAAGAAAGAAAGACTTGCATTTATATAGCGCCTTTCACGACTTCAGACATTCCAAAGCGCTTTGGGAAGTAGAAGTAAAAAGACCCCATTTGAAAGAGAGCATGGGGAGGTCTCCTGGTGTTCTGTGGCCAATATTGGTCGCTCAACCAACACCGCCAAGAAACGGATTACATTACATCGAGTCTACAGCACAGAAACAGGCCATTCGGCCTGACTGCTTCGTGCTGGTGTTTATGCTCCACACGAGCCTCCTCCCACCCCTCTTCATCTCACCCCATCACCATATCCTTCTATTCCTTTCTCCCTCATGTGTTTATCCAGCTTCCCCTTAAATGCATCTGTGCTATTCGCCTCAACCACTCCCTGTGGTAGCGAGTTCCACATTCTCACCACTCTCTGGGTAAAGAAGTTTCTCCTGAATTCCCTATTGGATTTATTAGTGACTACCTTATATTTATGGCTCCTAGTTCTGGTCTCTCCCACAAGTGGAAAAATCTTCTCTACGTCTACCCTATCGAACCCCTTCATAATCTTGAAGACCTCTTAGGTCACCCCTCAGCCTTCTTTCCTAGAGCAAAGAGCCCCAGCCTGTCCAGTCTTTCCTGATGGTTATAACCTCTCAGTTCTAGTATTATCCTTGTAAATCTTTTTTGCACCTTCTCCAGTGCCTCTATATTCTTTTTATAATATAGAGACCAGAACTGTGCACAGTGCTCCAAGTGTGGTCTAACCAAGGCTCGATACAAGTTTAACAGAACTTCTCTGCTTTTCAATTCTGTCCCTCTAGAAATGACCCCCAGTGCTTTGTTTGCTATTGTTTATGGCCTTGTTAACTGCTCATACATCTCATTTTGGCGTTCATGGGATCTTGCTGTGTGCAAATTGCCGATGTGTCTGCCTACCTGACTGTAGGTCAAACGTTCTTGAGTGGCTGTGGAGCACTTTGAGATGTCCTGAGGCTGTGACGAGGTCTTATAGAAAGGCAGGTTCTTTCTTTCTGTATATTGCCCATGTTTCAGGACAGTGCGATACAACACATTAATTCATTCATTAATGACCTTGCACTGCTGTGTATATATACAAAAAACATATCGAATTGTGGAATGATACAGCACAGAAGGACACAATTCGGCCCATTGTGCCTGTGTCGGCTCTGGACAAAACTTGTCTTGCAATGCTCCTGTGAAGCGCCTTGGGACGTTTTACTGCGTTAAAGGCACTATATAAATACAAGTTGTTGTATGTGAGCTCCCCAGAGCTCTCCAATTAGTCCCACTCCCCCCTGCTCTTTCCCCATAGCCCTGCAAATTTTTACCCTTCAAGTATTTCTCCAATTCCCTTTTGAAAGTTATTATTGAATCTGCTTCCACCGCCCTTTCAGGCAGCGCATTCCAGAGCACAACAACTCACTGCGTGAAAAAAAATTCTCCTCGTCTCCCCTCTGGTTCTTTTGCCAATTACCTTAAGATTTGCCAATTACCCATGTATCCCCGATTTCCATCGCTCCACCATTGGCGGCCGTGCCTTCAGCTGCCTGGGCCCTAAGCTCTGGAATTCCTTCCCTAAACCTCTCCGCCTTTCCCTCCTACCTCTTTGACCAAGCTTTTGGTCTCCTGTCCTAATATCTCTTTACGTGGCTCGGTGTCTTGCAATGCTCCTGTGAAGCACCTTGGGACGTGTTACTATGTTAAAGGCGCTATATAAATACAAGTTGTTGTATGTGAGCTCCCCAGATGGGCCAGTAATCAGCCGGCAGCTCCCAGGGTCAAACTTTGATCTGAGCTGCTTACAGTAGGAGGCACTGCACAGGTCCTTGGCTAACCTGGGCTAGGAGAGGAACAGATCAGGCACTGCCTACACTCCTGATCGCAATCCCGTGACCCCAGTGCTTCCGGGAATCAAGTTTGGGCTTGAGCTGTGCCTCCACGGTCGAATAGCCTGCTAACACTGGCTGTGTACACGTGTGTGTGTGTGTGTGTGTGTGTGTGAAGAATAGCCATCCTCGTTGAGTTACCGGGAGGCGATCAGCACCCATGGAATCCCAGACCCAAACAAGAGTCATCGCCTTCCGGAGAGGAGGGAGGAGATTTGGAATGGACGTGGTGGTACCTGCGATCCTGCACTGACATCGTGTGGGAACCTCGTTCGTTATGTTCGGAGATTTTTTTCCTTGTACTTTCTCCCTGACGTTATTCACTTCCCTCGGGAGGTTAAATAAATCCGGGGCACGGCCGTACAAATTATGTAAGGTCTATTAGATGGGAATATACATTCTTGTGTTATCAGGGCCAGCCTTAGGGAGAATGGCGCCCTGGGCGAACTTGTATTCTGCCGTCCTTTCTTTGAGTTTAAGGCTGTAGTATTAGCGAAAGTTTCAGAAATAAAGCTGTAATCTCGAAAGTTTTTTATAATTTAAATAATAATATGTCATTACAAAATAACATTATAGATAAGTGACAAATAAATTAAACATTAAATTAAACACTAAACTAATAAATAACAATAACAAATAAAACATTTTGTTCAAGATATATTGAGCCACATCATTCTCGATAGACAGGATGGCCAGCGAGGAGAGCCTGTCATCTCCCGTGGTTGATCGCAGATATGTTTTTATGAGCTTCAACTTCGAGAAGCTCCGTTCGCTGCTCGCCCTCGATACGGGCACGGTTAACAGGATCCTGAGTGCTCTCCATCGCCACCGATACAGACAGGGTTAACAGGATCCTGAGTGCTCTCCATCGCCCTCGATACGGGCAGGGTTAACAGGATCCTGAGTGCTCTCCATCGCCCTCGATACGGGCAGGGTTAACAGGATCCTGAGTGCTCTCCATCGCCCTCGATACGGGCACGGTTAACAGGGTCCTGAGTGCTCTCCATCGCCGCCAATACGGGCAGGGTTAACAGGATCCTGAGTGCGCTCCATCACCACCGATACGGGCCTGGTTAACAGGATCCTGAGTGCTCTCCATTGCCCTCGATATGGGCAGGGTTAACAGGATCCTGAGTGCTCTCCATCACCACCAATACGGGCCTGGTTAACAGGATCCTGAGTGCTTTCCATCACTACCGATACGGGCCTGGTTAACAGGATCCTGAGTGCTCTCCACCGCTGCCGATACGGGCCTGGTTAACAGGATCCTGAGTGCTCTCCATCGCCGCCGATACGGGCCTGGTTAACAGGATCCTGAGTGCTCTCCATCGCCACCGATACGGGCAGGATTAACAGTTGTACAAGGTATTGGTGAGACCGCACCTGGAATACTGCATACAGTTTTGGTGTCCTTACTTAAGGAAAGACATCCTTGCTCTCGAGGCAGTGCAAAAAAGGTTCACTCGGTTAATCCCGGGGATGAGGGGGTGGTCATATGAGGAGAGGTTGGGTAGATTGGGACTCTACTCATTGGAGTTCAGAAGAATGAGAGGCGATCTTATTGAAACATATAAGATTGTCAAGGGGTTGGATCGGGTGGATGCGGGGAGGATGTTCCCGATGACGGGTGAGACTAGAACTAGGGGACATAGTCTTAGAATAAGGGGCTGCTCTTTCAAAACTGAGATGAGGAGGAACTACTTCACTCAGAGGGTGGTAGGTCCATGGAATATGCTGCCACAAAAAGCTGTAGAAGCTACATCATTAAATAAATTTAAAACAGAAATAGACAGTTTCCTAGAAGTAAAGGGCATTAAGGGTTACGGGGAGCGGGCAGGAATTTGGACATGAGTCTAGGTTCGGATCGGTCATGGCCCTGTGGGTAGTGGAGCGGGCCCAGGGACCGTGTAGCCTGATTCTGCTCCTATTTCGTGTGTGCAATTCTGTTAGATGCAGGAGATGGTTCTGTGATAGATAGTAGATTGGCGGTTAGGATCAGATCAGC
Organism: Squalus acanthias; assembly: GCA_030390025.1. Taxonomy (NCBI): domain Eukaryota; kingdom Metazoa; phylum Chordata; class Chondrichthyes; order Squaliformes; family Squalidae; genus Squalus; species Squalus acanthias. The sequence continues at coordinate 39,596,444 of CM059443.1, forward strand.
CATGATCTTATTGAATGGCGGAGCAGGCTCGAGGGGCCGATTGGCCTACTCCTGCTCCTATTTCTTATGTTCTTATGTTATGTTCTTATGATCCTGAGTGCTCTCCGTGTGTTTGGGAACTTGCTCCTGAAACTTGAGATTTGCTCTTGAGCGCTGCAGTCCACTGGAAGCAGACTTCGGAGATCGCCAAGATCTTTGCAGAGGTCGATGGCGTTAATGTCGGCCCCTCTTGACCATGGCGCCCCCCACCCCGACCCACGGTGCACTGGGCAGTTGTCCACGTCGCCCACCCATAAGGCCGGCCCTGGTTGTTAGGTACAGCGCCGTACACACGACGGTCAGCGTTCCTCTGAAATTCCTCCCATCCCTCCGGAGCTCCAAACACCTCCTTCCTATGCACCCTTCGTCCTCACTGCGTCGGATCCAAGACTCATCGCGCATCTCCCACTCCAATTCCTGGTGTCAGCTTGGCTCAGTGGGTAGCACTCTCTCGCCTTTGAGTCCGAAGGCCGTGAGTTCAAGTCCCACTCCAGAGACTCGAGCCCCATAATCCAGGCTGACACTCCCAGTGCCAGTACTGAGGGAGCGCTGCCCTGTCGGAGGTGCCATCTTTCGGATGAGACGTTAAACCGAGGCCCCGTCTGCCCTCTCGGGTGGACATAAAAGATCCCACAGCCACTATTTCGAAGAAGAGAAGGGGAGTTATCCCCATTGATCCCTCAACCAGCACCTAAAAAAACAGATTATCTGATCATTATCACATTGCTGTTTGTGGGAGCTTGCTGTGCACAAATTGGATGCCGTGTTTCCTACATTACAACAATGACTACACTTCAAAAGTACTTTATTGGCTGTAAAAGCACCTTGGGATGTCCTGAGGTGGTGGCAGGTGTTATATAAATGCAAGATTTTCTTTCTCTTGTTTCGCAGGACCTCGAAACTGTGGAAATCCTCACCTCTGTCGATCCTCCTTTCCTCCCACGTTCTACAAGCTCCGAGTATCAAAAAAGACTTGCATTTATATAGCACCTTTCACGACCACCAGACGTTACAAAGCACTTTTACAGCCAATTTTTATTTGTGTAGTCACTGTTGTAATGTGGGAAACGCAGCAGCCATTTTGCGCACAGCAAGCTCCCACAAAGAGCAATGTGATAATGACCAGATCATCTGTTTTCGTGATGTTGATTGAGTTATAAATATTGGCCCCGGGACACCGGGGAGAACTCCCCTGCTCTTCTTCTAAATAGTGCCATGGGATCTTTAACCTCCACCAGAGAGGGCAGACGGGGCCCTCGGTTTAATGTCTCGTCCGAAAGACGGATTCTTGATTTGTCTAGTATTCTCTTCTACTCCTCGCAAGCTTGCTGCGGACCTGCACTGTGTGCCTTAGCCCTTCAGGTGGGATTTAAGCATTAAAAATGATGTGCATAAAACACACATTATAAAATACACTCTATGATGCAGAGCAGTACACACGGCGAGTTGTTGTGATCTGGAACGCGCTGCCTGAAAGGGCGGTGGAAGCAGATTCAATAATAACTTTCAAAAGAGAATTGGAGAAATACTTGGAAGGGAAAAATCTTACAAGGCAATGGGGAAAGAGCAGGGGGAAGTGGGATTAATGGAATAGCTCTGCCAGCACAGGCACGATGGGCCGAATGGCCACCTTCTGTGCTGCATCATTCTATGATTCTGGACAATATTCATTACAAAGCTTGCATCAAAGATTGCTGCATCTTAGAATAAGATTACTGTGTACACGTAGCTAGCACAGAACTGCAGCCCCAGGCGGAGCCTCACCTGACTGGAGCACACATCTGGAATTCCAGAGGGGGTTCCCCGTGATCTTCCGTGAGGGCGTAACGTAATTCCAATACGGGCGCCAGCAGCATGATCTGGTAAACACCTGCAGTGCCAACACAAAATCTGTTGGTATCAACCACCTTGTTGCAAATGCAGCGGTATGTGCTGTGTGGGCCTCTGCAGCTCTCGACTGCCACTGTGAGCTATAAGGTCAAAACTTCATTCAATATTGGGAGAGATTTTATCAATTAGCATTCCAAGCCCACAGCTTGCCATGCAGCAATTGTGTAGCGATATTTAAGCATTATTTAGTTAATTTAAATTATGCATTTCCATCTGTTCAACACAGGTACAGTACTGGTGGGTACAGGTCTGTCAGTGTATAACACTGGGGTACGGTACAGGTCTGTCACTATATAAAACTGGGGTACAGTACTGGCAGGTATAGGTCTGTCACTGTATAACACTGGGCTACAGTACTGGTGGGTACAGGTCTGTCACTGTACAACACGGGTACAATACTGGTGAGTACAGGTCTGTCACTGTATAACACTGGGGTACAGTACTGGTGGGTACAGGTCTGTCACTAACACTGTGGTACAGTACTGGTGGGTACAGGTCTGTCACTAACACTGGGGTACAGTACTGCTGGGTACAGGTCTCACTGTATAACACGGGTACAGTACTGGTGGGTAGCACAGCACCACACAATGGACAATATACACACAAGCTGGAACTGCACTGTACAATGTTCATAACTGAAGTGCTGACACAGTCAAATGAATTTGTTCCCCCTTAAACCGTCATTAAAATATCCAGAGAGAAATTGCACTTTACAATGCTCTGTAAAAACGTTTCTCCTGCAGTCTGTCCTAATGCTCTTACATTTAATTCTATATCTATGCCCACTTATTCTAAACCCCCCAATGACTGGAAACTGTCTGTGTCTGTCTACTCTGTCCCATCCCTTCGTAATTTTGAACTCCTATCAAAATACAACAACAACTTGCATTTTATACAGCGCCTTTAACATAGTAAAATTTCCCAAGGTGCTTCACAGGAGCGATTATCAAACAAAATTTGACACCGAGCCACATAAGGAGATATTAGGACAGGTGACCAAAAGCTTGGTCAAAGAGGTAGGCTTCAAGGAGTGTCTTAAAGGAGGAGAGAGAGGCGGAGAGGTTTAGGGAGGGAATTCCAGAGCTTAGGGCCCAGGCAACAGCAGGCATGGCCGCCAATGGTGGAGCGATGGAAATCTGGGATGCTCAAGAGGCCAGAACTGGAGGAGCGCAGAGATCTCGGTATTGTAGGGCTGGAGGCGATTACAAAGATAGGGAGGGGCGAGGGCCATGGAGTTCCTCTCTTTTGACGAGAACAGCCCCAATAGAGATGAATGGGCTTAATATGGTGGAACAGATGATCAATAAAGTGTACGGCTTTATAAAGAGAGGCATTGCGTACAGAAGCAAGGAAGTTATGCTAAACCTTTATAAATCACTGGTTAGGCCTCAGCTGGAGTATTGTGTCCAATTCTGGGCATCACACTTTAGGAAGGATGTCAAGGCCTTGGAGAGGGTGCAGAGGAGATTTACTAGAATGGTTCCAGGGATGAGGGACTTCAGTTATGTGGAGAGACAGGAGAAGCTGGGATTGTTCTCCTTAGAGCAGAGAAGGCTAAGAGGAGATTTAATAGAGGTGTTCAAAATCATGAGAGGTTTTGATAGAGTTAATAAGGAGAAACTGTTTCCAGTGGCAGGAGGGTCGGTAACCAGAGGACACAGATTGAAGATAATTGGCAAAAGAACCAGAGGGAAGATGAGGGAAAAAAATTACGCAGCGAGTTGTTGTGATCTGGAATGCACTGCCTGAAAGGGCGGTGGAAGCAGATTCAATAATAACTTTTAAAAGGGGAACTGGATAAATACTTGAAAAGGAAAAATTTGCAGGGCTGTGGGCAAAGAGCGGGGGGTGGGGGGGAGAGAGTGGGACTAATTGGAGAGCTCTTTCAAAGAGCCAGCACAGGCACAATGGGCCGAATGGCCTCCTCCTGTGCTGTAAGATTCTATTTTATGATTCTATGGGCCCCCTCATCGATGCTTTTGTTACCTCTAGACTTGACTATTCCAATGCTCTGGCCGGCCTCCCACCTTTCACCCTCCATAACCTTGAGCTCCTCCAAAACTCTGCTGCCCGTGTCCGAACTCTCACCAAGTCCCGTTCACCCATCTCCCCTGTGCTCGCTGACCTACACTGACTCCCGGTTAAGCAACGCCTCGATTTTAAAATTCTCATCCTTCTTTTCAAATCCCTCCATGGCCCTCGCCTCCCTCCCCATCTCTGTAATCTCCTCCAGCCTCACAACTCTCCGAGATCTCTGCGCTCCTCCAGTACTGGCCTCTTGCGCATCCCCCGATTTTAAATCGCTCCACCATTGGCGGCTGTGCCTTCAGCTGCCTGGGCCCCAAGCTCTGGAATTCCCTCCCTAAACCTCTCCGCCTCTCTCTGCTTCTTTACGACGCTCCTTAAAACCTATCTCTTTCCTGTCCTAATATCTCCTGAAGTGGCTCGGTGTTAAATATTTTGTTTGATAATCGCTCCTGTGAAGCACCTTGGGACGTTTTACTACGTTAAAGGCGCTGTATAAATGCAAGTTGTTGTTGTTGTTCTTGATACTCTGATCAGTTTATCACGAATTTCTCAATAGTCAACATTACGTGGAAATGCAGCCATTCCTAATGGTTTGTGCGCATGCATTACCTGATTGAGGTTTGCCCGGTTTCTCTCTAGAACTAGATCCATGCAATCTTTCCGCTAATAACTGCGCTCGTTCCTGCATTTACTGGAATCGCGGTGCGATCACACTGGACACGATTATCACATTCTCACATCGTGTGTGTGTGTGTGTGTGTATCTCACTTTCTCTGCCTCTGTCTCTGTCTTATTTTTATCTAAAACTATTTCCAGTCAGAGTGTATATTCTTCCTCATCTACAGACTCTATTAAATAAGGATTATTAGCAACAGGAAAACCCATTAGGCCCAACAAGACCAAAAGATGTGGGGATCGAGCTGGAGGTGGAGATGAGGTAATAGATCAGCCGTGATCTTATTGAATGGCGACGCAGGCTCGAAAGGCCTTGTGGCCTACTCCTGCTCCTATTTATTATGTTCCTATGTTCTAAGAACTTTCCTTTTTCCATAGATCAGCTTCACCTGTCCACCTTTCAAACAGATCCGTCAAACTCACCTACCCACCATCTCACTTTACCCCTCGATGCTGCCTTCTCCCCATATGCCTTAACCCCACCTCTCACCTTATCCCTCACCCCCACACAATGATGGTGTTCAGTACCAACAGTATGCATAAACCAACACTTTATGAAGTTTCATCTTCTTAACTTGGCTCCCCAAATTCTTCCAACTCCCAGTACCAGACCTGTACCCACTAGTACTGTACCCCAGTGTTATACAGTGACAGACCTGTACCCATCAGTACTATTTTTATTCATTCACGGGATGTGGGCGCTGCTGGCAAGGCCAGCATTTAATGCCCCTCCCTAATTGCCCTTGAGAAGGTGGTGGTGAGCCGCCTTATTGAACCGATGCAGTCCGTGTGATGAAGATGCTCCCACAGTGCTGTTAGGGAGGGAGTTCCAGGATTTTGACGCAGTGACGATGAAGGAACAGCGATATATTTCCAAGTCAGGTTGGTGTGCGACTTGGAGGTGGTGGTCTTCCCATGCGCCTGCTGCTCTTGACCTTCTAGGTGGTAGTGGTCCCAGTTTGGGAGGTGCTGCCGAAGAAGCCTTGGCGAGTTGCTGCAGCGCATCTTGTAGATGGTACACACTGTAGCTACGGTACGCCGGTGGTGGACAGAGTGAATGTTTAAGGTGGTGGATGGGGTGCCAATCAAGCGGGCTGCTTTGTCCTGGATGGTGTCGAGCGTCTTGAGTGTTGTTGGAGCTGCACTCATCCAGGCAAGTGGAGAGTATTCCATCACACTCCTGACTTGTGCCTTGTAGCTGGTGGAAAAGGTTTTGGGGAGTCAGGAGGTGAGTCACTCGCCACAGAATACTCTGACTTGCTTTTGTAGCCACAGTATTTATGTGGCTGGTCCAGTTAAGTTTCTGTTCAATGGTGACCCCCAGGATGTTGATGGTAATGCCATTGAATGTCAAGGGGAGGTGGTTAGACTCTTCTTTGTTGGAGATAGTCATTGCCTGGCACTTGTGTGGTGCGAATGTTACCTGCCACTCATCAGCCCAAGCCTGAATGTCGTCCAGGTCTTGTTGCATGCGGGCACGGACTTCTTCATTGTCTGAGGAGTTGCGAATGGCGCTGAACACTGTGCAATCATCAGCGAAGATCCCCACATCTGACCTTCTGATGGAGGGAAGGTCAATGATGAAGCAGCTGAAGATGGTTGGGCCGAGGACACTGCCCTGAGGAACTCCTGGGGCTGAGATGATTGCCTCCAATAACCACAGCCATCTTCCTTTCTGCTAGGTATGACTCCAGCCAGTGGAGAGTTTTCCCCCTGATTCCCAGTACTGTACCACAGCGTTCTAGTGACACGCCTGTACCCACCAGTACTGTACCCCAGTGTTACACAGTGACAGACCTGTACCCACCAGTACCGTACCCCAGTGTTCTACAGCGACAGACCTGTACCCACCAGTACTGTACCCCAGTGTTATACAGTGACAGACCTGTACCCACCAGTACTGTACCCCAGTGTAATACAGTGACAGACCTGTACCCACCAGTATTGTACCCCAGTGTTATACAGTGACAGACCTGTACCCACCAGTACTGTACCCCAGTGTAATACAGTGACAGACCTGTACCCACCAGTACTGTACCCCAGTGTTATACAGTGACAGACGTGTACCCACCAGTGATGGACCTGTACCCATGAGTTCTGCCCTCTATCATTGTAGAGAACAGTTCTCTCTCTCTCAGAATCCATGGTTGGAAGAACATATTCTGTAGCTGTGCCTCTGCTTCTTTCTAACAGTTGAAGTGAGCACAGTGTGAAATGTTCACACACCCACCCTTACACCGCACTGCCAGCGATGACAGTCAGAGCCATGCCTCGCATTTAAAGCAGTTCTTCCCCCGTCGCTTTCAGTGCAACAAACCCCGATAACAATCTTTGTCTAATCACACGATGCGATATCAGAGAATTTCAGAGCATGTGACTGGTCGATGGGTTGTTGGCTGTTACAGGAAGTGACTCTGAAATATGCGGCGAGGAGTGAATTGGAATCTCTGCAGTGACTGCAGTCCCTGGGCATCATTCTCTGCTCCTGACAACTCTCGACGTGTTTTCCTGGTGAAGATTGGCGATGAGTCAAACAGGGACTCACAGATCCTGTGCCTTGTATAAATATTATTGTGGTGAGTGAGCAGGCTGCCCCACATAGCAAACCTCCTTCAGAGTCCGTCCGTTATGTAATCATCTACCAGGGAAAAACAGACCGTGCATAACCAACGCTGCCTGAAATATATTCCTGATTCTCTCAGCAACGACTTATCAGCTGTGTCTGTCCTGTTATACACGCAGTGCTGGGATAGAACATAATTCAGCAGGGTAAGGGTCTCTCACTGTGTAACTGTACAGAGTCACTGTTTATTCAGGGTAAGGGTCACTCACTGTAACTGTACAGTGTCACTGTTTATTCAGGATAAGGGTCACTCACTGTGTAACTGTACAGAGTCACTGTTTATTCAGGGTAAGGATCACTCACTGTAACGGTACAGAGTCACTGTTTATTCAGGATAAGGGTCACTCACGGTGTAACTGTACAGAGTCACTGTTTATTCGGGGTAAGGGTCACTCACTAACTGTACAGAGTCAGTGTTTATTCATGATAAGGATCACTCACTGTAACTGTATAGAGTCACTGTTCAGGGTAAGGGTCACTCACTAACTGTACAGAGTCACTGTTTATTCAGGGTAAGAGTCACTCACTGTAACTGTACAGAGTCACTGTTTATTCAGGGTAAGGGCCACTCACTGTAACTGTACAGAGTCAGTGTTTATTCAGGGTAAGGGTCACTCATTGTGTAACTGTACAGAGTCAGTGTTTATTCAGGGTAAGGGTCACTCACTGTAACTGTACAGAGTCACTGTTTATTCAGCCGATTAAGGGGAAACATTTTACAAACTAGCTATCAATGTTCAGATCTTGATATCACAGGCAGGCATATCAGGAATCTGGGCAGAGTGGTCTGTGCGCTCTGCATGGTGTCTGGTCCACGCTGTACTCATTTGTAAAATGTACCCCTTGATTTCAAAACCATGTACAGGAGGAGGAGGAGATTGTGGGATGATGCACTGGTAGCTTAAGAGGAACAATATGGGTTTAGGGGATCAATAACCACAGTAGTATTGATAAAACAGAGAGAAACGAGAGGCATGCTTGTAACTTGGGGTGAGCAGAGAGCATGATCCGGGCTGAGAGGTTGTGCTGTCGAGAAAGAGATTGGAGGCTAGAAGCAGGATTCCATAAGGTAGATAGAGAGAAACTATTTCCTCTGGTGGGCAGAGTCCAGAACAAGGGGGCATAACCTTAAAATTAGAGCCAGGCCGTTCAGGGGTGATGTCAGGAAGCACTTCTTCACACAAAGGGTGGTGGAAATCTGGAACTCTCGACCCCAAAAAGCTGTTGAGGCTGGGGGTCAATTGAAAATGTCAAAACCGAGATTGATAGATGTTTGTTGAGTAAGTGTATTAAGGGTTATGGAACCAAGGCAGGTAGATGGAGTTAAGATATAGACCAGCCATGATCTAGTTGAATAGGCTCGAGGGGCTGAATGGCCTCTTCCTGTTCCTGTGGGAGGAGAAGCTCAGATGTTTGGAGCAAATGGTCATCTTTGCTGCTATACCATTGTAGCCGCATGTATTGATTTTAGATTTATATTGGCCCACTCCTTGCTCTACAATATAATCGGCATCAAAATAAGGGAGTGCGGTTTAATTAACGACCTTTAATTGCTCAGCGCTGGTTAGATAAGTGCACTGTAATTGGCCAGTTACTTGTCAGGCTTCTGACGAGTACTCTGAAAATCTGGGGCATTGCCATTAAAAGGTCATCAATCTGTGGCAGGTCTATACTGGGGACACGAGGGGCAGCAGTTCAAGTGATCAAAGCCAGCATGAATCTACGTCCTACACCCCCGCCCTCTGCTGACTGTCTTGACTGTTCCAACGCACTCCTGGCTGACCTCCCTAGTTCTACCCTCCATAAACTTGATGTCATCCAAAACTCTGTCACCCGTGTGGTAACTCGCACCAAGTCCCGTTCACCCATCACCCCCTGTGCTCGCTGACCTACACTGGCTCCCAGTTAAGCAACGCCTCGATTTTAAAATTCTCATCCTTGTTTTCATATCACTCAATGGCCTCGCCCCTCTTTATCCCGTAATCTCCTCTAGCCCTCTAATCCCCCTAGTCCTCTGCGCGCCGCCTATTGTGGCCTTTTGAACATTCCCGATTTTAAATGCTCCACCATTGGTGGCCGTGCCTTCAGCTGCCTGGATCCCAAGCTCTGGAATTCCCTCCCTAAACCTCTCCGCCTCTCCACTTCTCTCTCCTCCTTTAAGACGCTCCTTAAAACCTACCTCTTCGACCAAGATTTTGGTCATCTTCCCTAATATCTCCTTAAGTGGCTCGGTGTCAAATTTTGTTTTTATTTGATAATGCTCCTGTCAAGCGCCCTGGGATGTCTTGTTACATTAAAGGCGCTATATAAATATAAGTTGTTGTTGTTGTGACCATTATTTTAAGTTTTTAAATGCCCCTGATAATTTTTCTCCAGGGTTGCTCCCAGCAGTGTCCTGGAGAGATTAATCTTTAATTCCTGGAGACTCCAGGCCAACCCTGGATGGTTGGCAACTTTTCCCTTGCTTGACAGGAGGGTAGATCGGACCGACAGGCATGTCCACCTCCTCACTCCCCAAAGCCTTTCCACCATCTACAAGGCACAAGTGAGGAGTATGATGGAATACTCTCCACTTGCCTGGATGACTGCAGCTCCAACAACACTCAAGAAGCTCGACACCATCCAGGACAAAGCAGCCTGCTTGATTGGCACCCCATCCACCACCTTAAACATTCACTCTCTCCACCACCGGCGCACCATGGCTGCAGTGTGTACCATCTACAAGATGCACTGCAGCAACTCGCCAAGGCTTCTTCGACAGCACCTCCCAAACCCGCGACCTCTTCCACCTAGAAGGACAAGGGCAGCAGGCGCATGGGAAAGCCACCACCTGCAAGTTCCCCTCCAAGTCACACACACCATCCTGACTTGAAAATATATCGGATGTTCCTTCATTGTCGCTGGGTCAAAATCCTGGAACTCCCTCCCTAACAGCACTGTGGGAGCACCTTCACCACACGGACTGCAGCGGTTCAAGAAGGCGGCTCACCACCACCTTCTCGAGGGTAACGAGGGATGGGCAATAAATGCCAGCGATGCCCACATCCCGAGAATTTTATTTCCATTGACTTCACTGGAAATAGAAATGGGGAGAGATGTAAAACGGGCTGCCGATTTGCTGTCTCACATTTTAGACTATCGCGCAGAGTTAAGATCTACCCCCATGTGTCCATATTACTGACCATTTACCTCCCAGGGCTCTGACCACAGAAGCACAGCAATAACTGGTCAGTTTGGACCATATGTCCACTCCACACACAAGGTATTGAGTGCGAGGACCTTTAACCAGACATTTGGAGAGCCTGGTCACTTGTATGAATTGTAGTGATTTTCTCTCATGAAAGAGCAGGTTATCGTGTGACATTTTTCATCCATATTTTGCAGACTTCCAGAACAAATGCTGTATAATTTTGGGTTTGATGTCTGAGAGTTTCAATCCGTGAACTGTAATTAGCTTGAAAGCTCGATGCATTTTTCAGATCTCCAACAATTATTTTTTGACGTGTGGTGAAGACACTCAAACAATCTCGACTCATCCAGACGTCTGTATTTGTGTCTATCAGTTTGTGGGCTGTAATTAACCGCACAATACACCATGTCACTCTGGGGTCTTGGGAAGCCATTCCCTACCCATTTCAAACAGTAGGACACAGCCTCCTCGATAAATGCCCGGCTTCTCCTCAACGCCACGTGTATTTCCTGTCTTGGTGCAATCTAGCGCCCTTCACAACCTCAGGACGTACCGAAGTGCTTTACAATAAATGGAGTACTTTTTGAAGTGTAGTCGCTGTTGTAATGTAGGGAAATGTGGCAGCCAATTTGCGCACAGCAAGCTCCCACAAACAGCAATGTTTTAGGTGTTGGTTGAGGGATAAGTATTGGCCAGGACACCAGGGAAACCTCCCCTGCTCCTCTTCAAATAGTGGGCACAGGACCTTTTATGTCCACCTGAGAGAGCAGATGGGGCCTCAGTTTCACGTCACATCTGAAAGACGGCACCTCCGACAGTGCAGCACTCCCTCAGTACTGCACTGGGAGTGTCGGCTTGGATTTTTGTGCTCAAGTCTCTGGAGTGGGACTCGAACCCACAAACCTTCTGACTGAGACGTGAGAGAGTGCTGCCCACTGAGCCACGGCTGACACAATAGGAACAATTTCCAACCATCTTAATATGGGGGATCAGGAGCAAATACTAAACATATTGAACTTGAAACACAGGATTCTGAAGGGGCTTGACAGGATAGATGCGGAGAGGCTGTTTCCCCTGGCTGGAGAGTCTAGAACTAGAGGACATAGTCTCGGGATAAGGGGTTGGCCATTTAAGACTGAGATGAGGAGGAATTTCTTCACTCAGAGGGTTGTGAATCTTTGGAATTCTCTACCCCAGAGGGCTGTGGATGCTCAGTCGTTGAGTATATTCAAGGCTGAGATCGATCGATTTTTGGACTCTAGGAGAATCAAGGGATATGGGGATAGAGTGGGAAAGTGGAGTTGTGGTCGAAGATCAGCCAGGATCTTATTGAATGGCGGAGCAGGCTCGAGGGGCCGAATGGCCGACTCCTGCTCCTATTTCTTATGTTCATACTAAGAGTTTACTTCTCCATGAAACCCCCTTTGTCGCGTAGTACTAATTCAGTCTAGAAGGAGCTTGAAACCAATGAGTTTTAAACGTTATTCCTGCATTGTCCTAGGGTTAGCCTGAGCAGCACTGTGTTTAATTGAACTGACTCAGAGGTGCCTAGACTATGCTATTGACTCTCCCATTCTTTCCACGGTCTACATTTAGGTGAACACGAGTGACGTCCATCGCTTGCACCATGCAGGATCCAAGCACAGTTTCAGCGAGAGTAACCCTTTCACCGAGATAGCCATGACCAGCTGCAAGTATAACGGAGGGGTGGTGAGACCCCTCAGCAGCCTCGGCACCTCGCACAGGAACCTCCATGACCTGGACTCGGAGACTCAGCCTCTGCAGACCAACTCGGGCCTGGAGGTGGTGGTCTCCAAACCCGACCAGAACAATATCTCCAACGACAGCTTGGTCAATGAAGGCAGAAAATCGCCCAAAAAGTCGCAGAACATCGGCCATAAGCTGGGACATAGGAGGGCCCTGTTTGAGAAACGGAAGCGCCTCAGTGATTACGCGCTGATATTTGGAATGTTTGGGATTGTTGTTATGGTGACAGAGACAGAATTGTCATGGGGAGTTTATACCAAGGTAAGTCTAGCCTTTTCTCTCGCTGACACGGTGGCGAAAAGACTTTTTTCCTCCCCCAGACCCAGGCTTCAGCCTCGGCCCTAAATCTCTCAAAACGCGGGCTCCGAAGCACGAGCTCACAGTAAAGACCCCTGGATTCTGTGAAAGCCTAGACCGCGGCCCCTGAGGATGGCCTCGGAGGCAAGTTGTTAAGTTGAGTTCCAATAAAAATGGTAATTGGTGTTGGCAAGCGCCAGAAAAATGACCGTAAAAGCTGTCGGATTGTCATAAAACCCCAACTGGTTCACCGAATGTCTTTCAGGGGTGGGGAATCTGCCATCCCCCCCCTACCCGCTCTGGCCTACACGTGACTCCAGTCCCACACTATGTGGTTGATTCTTAATGGTCACGGGGCAGGTAGGGTGGGGCAATTAATACCAGACTTGCCTGTGTGACCCAAAAAAAAATATAGATAAAAATATTCACCGAGACCGCTAGTTGTCAATGTAAAAGTTCTAAATCAAACACTGACTCTCACATTTACGATACCTGATGGTAGCAATGTAGCAGACACATTCGTCTAGATCTGAGATAAAGTCAAACAGGCCAGAATAGCGCATTTATTTCAGATAATTCCTCCATAGAGATAGTTGGAAGAAGCAGCATTGGATAAATGACGTTTTGAAACTGAGATTGGTAGGTTTTTGTTAGGCAAGGGATATGTAATCAAGGCAGGTAGATGGAGTTAAGACACAGATCAGCCATGATCTCATTGAACGGCGGAACAGACTTGAGGGGCCGGATGGCCGCCTCCTTGTCCCTAGATGACACCATGCCATTCAGACCAGAAGGGTCCCAGGTTCCATCTCTGGTCTTCACCTGAGTTAGCTCCACTAGGATGCCGCAGGGGGGAGTGGGATGGGGACATAATTGACCTCAATGACCACAAGTTCAGGGGGAGAAAGAAAACCAACTGGGATTCACACCCCGCCCGCCCCCCTCGACGGCTATCCAGCAATCCTTGTTTGGAAGTTTCAATTTTTATTCAATCATGGGATGTGGACGTCACTGGCAAGGTCGGCATTTATTGCCCATCCCTAATTGCTCTTGAGAAGGTGGTGGTGAGCTGCCTTCTTGAACTGCTGCAGTCCATGTGGTGAAGGTACTCCCACAGTGCTGTTAGGGAGGGAGTTCCAGGATTTTGACCCAGCGACGATGAAGGATCGGCGATATATTTCCAAGTCAGGATGGTGTGTGACTTGGAGGTGGTGGTGTTCCCATGCGCTTGCTGCCCTTGTCCTTCTAGGTGGTAGAGGTCGCGGGTTTGGGAGGTGCTGCCGAAGAAGCCTTGGCGAGTTGCTGTAGTGCATCTTATAGATGGTACAGACTGCAGCCACGGTACGCCGGTGGTGGAGGGAGTGAATGTTTAAGGTGGTGGATGGGAGGACATCAGGCGAGGAGTGGATCTGGTTCAGTTGCGATACTGATGCTCACTCCCTCACCTTGTGCGTGAAGAATGGCCCCTTGGGTGAGGCACTATATAGCAGCCAGCACAAGCCAATGAAACCTTGTAGAATCAGAGGTGGAAAACTTCTCCCCTGAGCGTGACCATGCCTGTTTTGAGCAGTTAATCCCAGAGGATGGTTTATGCACATTTCCGACGGTGTCACAGCAGAGAAAGAAATTCTTGCTTATAAACTATTAAACTGAGTGGCTCAAATCTTGCTGGAGCTGCACAACTCGCGGCGCGCACCATTAGTTAGACCTTTCCCCTCGCCCTTCAGCTCAAAATATTTTGCACTGTAAGTTGCTGGGAGTGCGAGCTGATAACGGTGAGGGCAACGGGGCGTCTGGGACCTCGGTGAACGACGGGACCAACAGTCTATCTCCTCAACCCAAGAGATTAAAGGATTGAGAAAGAAACAGAGGAACGACGGAGAAGGAAATCGGGTGAATTAGAGTCAAATCGGGTACAGAAAGAGAAATGGAGAGAGGGAAAGAAAGATTGGATTAAGAGAGAGAAAAAAAGAGACAAAGGAAAAGTAAGAAATAAATGTAGAATTTTAAAATTGAATTTTTAAAAAAATCTTTAAGAATTGCAGGACTGAGATTGAACAGTTTTAATTGTTCCCTTTCTGGGCCAGAGATATTGATGGGCATTGCGTTAACAATTATCACGTTGTTAAAAGGGTCCTTACGCTGTTAAGTTCCGGTCCTAATTTTCTGCGGCGTGTTTATTGAGCAAATCCAGCAAGTTCTTAAAAATAACGGGGAGGCTGAGGGTGAGATGCCGTTTGTGAGAAGTAATCGGCGGAGTGACGCAAATCGACCAGCAGGTTCCGGAGATTCCCAACTCACGGCGTAACTCTTCATCCCCGGAACTCGTTGGCTGATTTGCGCATTAATAACGGCGTGTGTCGTGAACTCACCGTTACTTTTCCAGGAAGCCACTGTTACAGCAACTAATATTTCAAAAAGTGTACCTGGAGCAGGGAGACTGTTGAAGATCAGCGAGCGACCTACCAAACTGTGGAGCTTTGTTCCAGACTCACTGAGGCTGAAATTGGGATTCCCTGTCACGCAAAAACAGGCGCCAGTGAATCGGCAGCTCGTTTTGCACCCGCCCGACCATCTTTCCCGTTGACTTCAATCAGAAATAAATCGGATAAGGTGTAGAACGGGCTTCCGATTTTGCATTAACTCCCAATTTCAACCCCATTGAGTGAGACACGTGCACATCACCAGTGGCTCAAAGGGTCACACTCTCGCCTCTGAGTCAGAAGGTCGGGGGTTGAAGTCCCACTCCCGAGACTTGACCACAAAATCTAGGCTGATACTCCTAGTGAGGGAGCGCAGTACTGAGGGAGCGCCGCGCTGTCGGAGAGGCAGTACTGAGGGAGCATCGCACTGCCAGAGGGGCAGTACTGAGGGAGCGCTGCACTGTCAGGGGCAGTACTGAGGGAGCGCCACACTGTCGGAGGGGCAGTACTGAGGGAGCGCCGCACTGTCGGAGGGGCAGTACTGAGGGAGCACCGCACTGTCGGAGGGGCAGTACTGAGGGAGCGCTGCACTGTCGGAAGGGCAGTACTGAGGGAGTGCTGCACTGTCGGAGGGGCAGTACTGAGGGAGTGCCGCACTGTCGGAGGGGCAGTACTGAGGGAGCACAGTACTGAGGGAGCGCAGTACTGAGGGAGCGTCGCGCTGTCGGAGGGGCAGTACTGAGGGAGTGCTGCACTGTCGGAAGGGCAGTACTGAGGGAGCGCCGCACTGTCGGAGAGGCAGTACTGAGGGAGCGCTGCACTGTCTGAGGGGCAGTACTGAGGGAGCGCCGCACTGTCGGAGGGGCAGTACTGAGGGAGCACAGTACTGAGGGAGCGCTGCACTGTCGGAGGGGCAGTACTGAGGGAGCATTGCGCTGTCCGAGGGGCAATACTGAGGGAGTGCTGCGCTGTCGGAGGGGCAGTACTGAAGGAGTGCTGCACTGTCGGAAGTGCTGTCTTTCGGATGCGACGTTAAACCAAGGCCCCGCCTGCTCTCTTGGGTGGATGTCACTATTTCGAAGAAGAGCAGGGTAGAATACTCTGTACAATTAAATACTTAAATACAAGTACAGTGCAAGCCATTATCCAAATTCCTGATTATCTGGCAGAATTTTTGCGGGTCAAGACAGCAACAATTATGAAGCAGTTCCGCCTTGTTTATGGTCTGGAACCTTGGAACAGCAGGAGGCCATTCAGCCCCTCGAGCCTGCTCTGCCATTCAGTCAGTTCATGGCTATTCTGTATCTTAACTCTATCTACCCGCCTTGGTTCCGAATCCCTCAATACCCTCGCCTAACAAAAATCGATCAATCTCGGTTTTGAAATTTTCAATTAACCCCCAGCCTCAACAGCTTTTTGGGGAAGAGAGTTCCAGATTTCCACCACCCTTTGTGTGAAGAAGTGCTTCCTGACATCACCCCTGAACGGCCTGGCTCTAATTTTAAGGTTCTGCCCCCTTGTTCTGGACTCCCCCCACCAGAGGAAATAGTTTCTCTCTATCGACCCTATCAACTCCTGTAATCATCTTAAACACCTCGATTAGATCACCCCTTAATCTTCTAAACTCGAGGGAATACAAACCTAGTCTTTGTAGCCTGTCCTCGTAATTTAACCCTTTAGGCCCGGTATCCATTAGTCTTGAAATTTTCAATTGACCCCCAGCCTCCACAGCCTTTTGGGGAAGAGAGTTCCAGATTTCCACCACCCTTTGTGTGAAAAAGTGCTTCCTGATTTAATTCCTCAATATATATGGTGAAAAGCTGGGGCCTCGGTTCAGAGTCCCGGGGACCACTTGTCACATTCTACCACTCACAGTACATTCCAATTCTCCCACTCTCTGTCTCCGACCCGCTAATCTCTTGTGTGGAACCTTATCGAATGTTTTCTGGAAGTCCATATAAATAACATCCATCGACTCTTCCCCTATCCACCCTGCTAGTGACCTCATCAAAAAATTCAACTAGATTAGTCAGACAACACCCACCCTTCACAAATCCATCTTGAATCTTTGATCTGTTCATATTTGTCCGAGTTCTCAGTCACTCTGTCCCTGACGATAGATTCCTGTAACTTCCCCAAAAACCGATGTTAAACCAACAGGTCTATAGTTTTCTGGTTTCTCTCTCCTGTCTTAAGTAATGGAGTGACATTTACTGTGTGCAGTTTTGGTCTCCTTACCTAAGGAAGGATATACTTGCCTTATAGGGGGTTCACTAGATTGATCCCTGGGATGAGAGGGCTGTCCTATGAGGAGAGATTGAGTAGATTGGGCCTGTACTCTCTGGAGTTTAGAAGAATGAGAGGTGCTCTCATTGAAATGTATAAAATTCTGACACGGCTTGACAGGGTAGATGCTGAGAGGCTGTTTCCCCTGGCTGGAGAGTCCAGAACTAGGGGGGCACAGTCTCAGGATAAGGGGTCGGCCATTTAGGACTGAGATGAGGAGGAATTTCTTCACTCAGAGGGTTGTGAATCTTTGGAGTTTTCTACCCCAGAGGGCTGTGGATGCTCAGTCATTGAGTATATTCAAAGCTGAGATCGATAGATTTTTGGACTCTAGGGGAATCGAGGGATATCGGGATTGGGCGGGAAAGTGGAGTTGAGGTCGAAGATCAGCCATGATCTTATTGAATGGCGGAGCAGGCTCGAGGGGCTGAATGGCCTACTCCTGCTCCTAATTCTTAGGTTCTCACGTTCTTATTTGTATTTTTACAATACAACGGTACAATTCCCGAGTCTCGAGAATTATGACTGATGCATCTGCAATTTCCTCACCTGATTCTTTTAATTCCCTGGGGTGGAAACCATCAGGCCCTGGAGATTTGTCTATCTTCAGTCCCATTATTTTCTCCATTACCATTCTTAAACACAGCATTAAATCCAATTATACAATGAAACAATAGGGATGGGTAATACATGCCAGCCTTGCCAGCGACGCCCACAACCCGAAAATGAATTAAAAAAACAAGTTCCTCCGCTTGACTTTTCATTTTAACGGTTGATATTTTGTCCTTTTCTACTGCTGCAAAAATGGATACAAATTATTCATTTAACAAGTAATTTAATTTTTCATATTATCCATTAAAGTCTCTTCAGCATCTGTCTTTAATGGGCCCACATTCTCCCTTAGCGCGCTCTTTTAATATATTTATAAAAACCTTTACTCTTAGCTTTGATATTCCTTGCAAGTTTTTTCAGATTCCACTTTTGCAGCTCTCATTAGTTTCTTTGTGTCCCTCTGTTGCTCTATATAGCTCCGCTAACCTGTTTGATTTCATTTTCATTTTTCCTTTCATTTGTGTAAGCCTTTTCTTTTTCATAGGATCATGGAAACTTATAGTATGGAAGGAGGCCCTTCAGCTCATCGTGCCTGTGCTGGCTCTTTGAAAGAGCAGTCGTGCTTTAGTCCCACGCCCCCGCTTTTTGTCCGTAGCCCTGTAGGTTCCTCATCCTCAAGTATTTGTTCAATCCGGTGTGGCTTTTTAAAGTCTTGTGTACTGTGCCTGATTGAAAGGGGCAGCCACCAGTCCAAAATAAAACGTGACTGCTTCATATTTATCACAGTCTTGACCAACAGGTCTTCACACTTCTTAGACTAAGGTATAAGCACATTGTTGGGACAGTGTAGAGGGAGCTTTACTCTGTATCGAACGCGTGCTGTACCTGCCCTGGGAGTGTTTGATGGGACAGTGTAGAGGGAGCTTTACTCTGTATCTAACCCATGCTGTACCTGCCCTGGGAGTGTTTGATGGGACAGTGTAGAGGGAGCTTTACTCTATCTAACCCATGCTGTACCTGCCCTGGGAGTGTTTGATGGGACAGTGTAGAGGGAGCTTTACTTGGTCTAGAGGACCAAGAGATTGATTAAGAGGGGAAAAATAGAGTGAGAGTAAACTTGCAAGGAACATAAAAGCAGACTGTTAAAGCTTCTACAAGTATGTAAAAAGAAAAAGATGAGTGAAGACAAATGTAGGTCCCTTACAGTCAGAAACGGGAGAATTTATAATGGGGAACAAGGAAATGGCAGAGCAATTAAACAAATACTTTGGTTCTGTCTTCACGGAAGAGGACACAAATAACTTCCCAGAAATGCGAGGGAACCAAGGGTCTAGTGAGAAGGAGGAATTAAAGGAAATTAGTATTAGTAAAAAAATAGTGCTGGCGAAATTAATGGGACTGAAAGCCAATAAATCCCCAGGGCCTGATAATCTGCATCCCAGAGTACTAAAAGAGGTAGCCATGGAAATAGTGGATGCATTGGTTGTCATCTTCCAAAATTCTATAGATTATTGCAACAGTTCCTGCAGATTGGAGGCTGGCAAATGTAACCCCACTATTTAAAAAAGGAGGGAGAGAGAAAACAGGGAACTACAGACCGGTTAGCCTAACATCAGTAGTAGGGAAAATGCTAGATTCTATTATAAAGGATGTGATAACAGGACACTTAAAAAATGTCAACGGGATTAGACAAAGTCAACATGGATTTATGAAAGGGAAATCATGTTTGACAAACCTACTGGAGTTTTTTGAGGATGTAACTGATAGAAGAGATAAGGGAGAACCAGTGGATGTGGTGTATTTGGATTTTCAGAAGGCCTTTGATAAAGTCTCACGAGGTTAGTGTGCAAAATTAAAGCACATGGGATTGGGGGTAATATACTTGCATGGATTGAAAATTGGTTAACAGACAAGAAACAGAGAGTAGGAATAAATGGGTCTTTTTCGGGGTGGCAGGCGGTGACTAGTGGGGTACCGCAGGGATCAGTGCTTGCGTCCTAGCTATTCACAATATATATCAATGATTTGGATGAGGGAACCAAATGTAATATTTCCAAGTTTGCTGACGACACGAAACTAGGTGGGATTGTGCGTTGTGAGGAGGATGCAAAGAGGCTTCAAGGCGATTTAGACAAGTTGAGTGAGTGGGCAAATACATGGCAGACGCAGTATAACGTGGATAAATGTGAAGTTATCCACTTCGGTAGGAAAAACAGAAAGGCAGGGTGTTATTTAAATGGTGATAGATTGGGAAATGCTGATGTACAAAGGGATCTGGGTGTCCTTGTACACCAGTCACTGAAAGCAAACACGCAGGTGCAGCAAGCAGTTAGGAAGGCAAATGGTATGTTGGCCTTCATTGCAAGAGGATTTGAGTACAGGAGCAAGGATGTCTTACTACAGTTATACAGGGCCTTGGTGAGACCACAGCTGGAGTACTGTGTGCAGTTTTGGTCTCCTTACCTAAGAAAGGATATACTTGCCATTGAGGGAGTGCAGCGAAGGTTCACCAGACTGATTCCTGGGATGGCCGGACTGTCGTATGAGGAGAGATTGGGTCGACTAGGCCTGTATTCACGAGAGTTTAGAAGAATGAGAGGGGATCTCATTGAAACGTATAAAATTCTGACAGGGCTAGATAGACTGGATGCAGGGAGGATGTTTCCCCTGGCTGGGGAGTCTAGAACGAGGGGTCACAGTCTCAGGATATGGGGTAGGACATTTAGGACTGAGATGAGGAGAAATTTCTTCACTCAGAGAGTGGTGAACCTGTGGAATTCTCTACCACAGAATGCTGTGGAGGCCAAGTCACTGAATATATTTAAGGAGATAGATAGATTTCTAGACACAAAAGGCATCAAGGGTTATGGGGAGAGAGTGGGAATATGGTATTGAGTTAGAGGATCAGCCATGATCACATTGAATGGCGGAGCAGGCTCGAAGGGCCGAATGGCCTACTACTGCTCCTATTTTTCTATGTTCTATGTATCTAACCCGTGCTGTACCTGCCCTGGGAGTGTTTGATGGGACAGTGTAGAGGGAGCTTTACTCTGTATCTAACCCGTGCTGTACCTGCCCTGGGAGTGTTTGATGGGACAGTGTAGAGGGAGCTTTACTCTGTATCTAACCCGTGCTGTACCTGCCCTGGGAGTGTTTGCTGGGACAGTGTAGAGGGAGCTTGAAAATTGACCCTTTCAAAAGTTTATTTACAAGCTGCCTCTGAGACCATGCTTTGACAACCTCCCCCTATTCTCTTGTTAGTGCTTGGTGTCCGTTCGTGTGTCTTTGAGGTGCTTTGGGCAGACTAAAGCTGCCATATCGATGGATCATGTGCTTGTTCCCATAACTCACCTGCGGTGCCCGATGCTGACACTCGTGTCTCGGTTCGGAGAATGTATTTTCCCCTGAAGTGTCCTTGTGCTACCGTGACTGAGCTGTGCCACCCACGATCTATCGATCCCACAGGAGCCGTCACTGGTGGAGAGTATCATGTGGTCCCATCGGAACGAGTTGTTTCATAGAGACTCCACCACTGGGGATGGCATACCGGGAATTTGGGTGTGCATTCCTGACTTTTTCCCGTTTCGCTCCACCATTGGCGGCCGTGCCTTCAGCTGCCCAAGCTCTGGAATTCCCTCGCTACACCTCTCTCTCCTTTTTAGACGCTCCTTAAAACCCACCTCTTTGACCAAGCTTTCAGTCATCCCTCCTAATATCTCTTCCTTTGTCATTTTTCTTGTCTGATTACGCCCCTGTGAAGCGCCTTGGGACGTTTCTTATGTTAAAGGTGCTGCATAAAGCCAACTTGTTGTTGTTGATTCTCCATCATGGGTACCAGACACTCTGGCAATCCAACATTAGCCTCTGATGGGTCAAGTTGTCAGCTGGGAGCCTGGTTTTTGAAACTTCAACTGCCCAGAGCATCTGTAACCAGCACTTGGAAGAAACCCTTCGACCCTCCCCCAACTCCAATTTGTAGCTCTTCCCTTTTGAAGGTTCATAGAAACATAGAAACATAGAACAGTACAGCACAGTACAGGCCCTTCGGCCCTCGATGTTGTGCCGAGCATTGTCCGAGACCAAGATCAAGCTATCACACTCCCTATCACTCTGGTGTGCTCCATGTGCTTATCCAATAACCACTTGAAAGTTCCTAAAGTGTCCGACTGCACTATCACAGCAGGCAGTCCATTCCACACCCCAACCACTCTCTGAGTAAAGAATCTACCTCGGACATCCCTTCTATATCTCCCCCATGCACCTTATAGTTATGCCCCCTTGTAACAGCTGCCTCTACCCGAGGAAATAGTCTCTGAACATCCACTCTATCTATCCCCCTCATCATCTTATAAACCTCTATTAAGTCGCCTCTCATCCTCCTCCGCTCTAAAGAGAAAAGCCCCAACTCCCTCAATCTTTCCTCATAAGACCTCCCCCCCAAACCAGGCAGCATCCTGGTAAATCTCCTTTGCACTCTTTCCAATGCTTCCACGTCCTTCCTATAGTGAGGTGACCAGAACTGCACACAATATTCCAAATGTGGTCTCACCAAGGTCCTGTACAGTTGCAGCATAACCTCACGGTTCTTAAACTCAAACCCTCTGTTAATAAACGCCAACACACCATAGGCCTTCTTTACTGCTCTATCCACTTGAACCCCCAGATCCCTCTGCTCCTCCACGTTCCTCAGAACCCTGCCGTTGACCCTGTAATCCTTATTCAAATTTGCCCTACCAAAATGAATCACCTCGCACTTATCAGGGTTAAATTCCATCTGCCATTTTTCGGCCCAGCTCTGCATCCTATCAATGTCTCTTTGCAGCCTACAACTACCCTCCACCTCATCCACTGCTCCACCAATCTTGGTGTCATCAGCAAATTTACTGATCCACCCTTCAGTCCCCTCCTCCAAGTCATTGATAAAAATCACAAACAGCAGAGGACCCAGCACCGACCCCTGTGGCACACCGCTGGTAACTGGTCTCCAGTCCGAAAATGTTCCATCCACCACCACCCTCTGCCTTCTATGAGATAGCCAGTTACTTATCCAATCGGCCAAATTTCCCTCTATCCCACAACTCCTTACTTTCTTCATGAGCCGACCATGGGGAACCTTATCAAACGCCTTACTAAAATCCATGTATACGACATCAACTGCTCTACCTTCATCTACACACTTAGTTACCTCCTCAAAGAATTCAATCAAATTTGTTAGGCAAGACTTACCCTTCACGAATCCGTGTTGACTATCCCTGATTAAGTTGCCCCTTTCCAAATGGTCATAAATCCTATCCCTCAGGACCTTTTCCATTATCTTACCAACCACCGAAGTAAGATTAACCGGCCTATAATTACCAGGGTCATTCCTATTTCCTTTCTTGAAGAGAGGAACAACATTCGCCACTCTCCAGTCCTCTGGCACCATTCCCGTGGACAGTGAGGACCCAAAGATCAAAGCCAGAGGCTCTGCAATCTCCTCCCTTGCCTCCCAAAGAATCCTAGAATATATCCCATCTGGCCCAGGGGACTTATCGACCCTCAGGTTCTTCAAAATTGCTAAAACATCTTCCCTCAGAACATCTACCACCTCCAGCCTATCCACCTTTATCACACTCTCATCCTCAAGAACATGGCCCCTCTCCTCGGTGAACACTGACGAAAAGTATTCATTCATCACCTCTCCTATCTCTTCTGACTCCATGCACAAGTTCCCACTACTGTCCTTGACCGGCCCTACCCTCACCCTGGTCATTCTTTTATTTCTCACATAAGAGTAAAAGGCCTTGGGGTTTTTCTTGATCCGACCCGCCAAGGACATCTCATGCCCCCTCCTAGCTCTCCTAAGCTCTTTTCTTAGCTCATTCCTTGCTACCTTGTACCCCTCAATCGACCCAACTGAACCTTGTTTTCTCATCCTTACATACGCTTCCTTTTTCCTCTTGACTAGACATTCAACCTCTTTTGTGAACCATGGTTCTCTCACTCGGCCATTTCCTCCCTGCCTGACAGGGACATACCTATCAAGGACACGCAGTAATTGCTCCATGAAAAAGCTCCACTTTTCGTTTGTGCCTTTCCCTGATAGTTTCTGTTCCCATCTTATACTCCCTAATTCTTGCCTAATCGCATCATAATTACCCCTCCCCCAATTATAAACCCTGCCCTGCCGTATGGCCCTATCCCTCTCCATTGCAATAGTGAAAGTTACCGAATTGTGGTCACTATCTCCAAAGTGCTCTCCCACATACAAATCAAACACTTGGCCCGGTTCATTACCCAGTACCAAATCCAACGTGGCCCCAGCTCTTGTCGGCCTATCCACATATTGTGTCAGGAAACCCTCCTGCACACACTGTGCAAAAACTATCCCATCCGAACTGTTTGACCTATAAAGGTTCCAATCAATATTTGGAAAGTTGAAGTCACCCATGACAACTACTCTGTGACCTCCACACCTATTCATAATCTGCTTTGCAATTTCTTCCTCCACATCTCTATTACTATTTGGGGGCCTGTAGAAAACTCCTAACAACGTGACCGCTCCTTTCCTATTTCTAACTTCAGCCCATATTACCTCAGACGGCAGATCCCCCTCGAACTGCCTTTCTGCCGCTGTTAAACTATCCTTGATTAACAATGCTACTCCTCCACCTTTCTTACCAACTTCCCTACTCTTACTGAAACATCTATACCCCGGAACTTCCAACAACCATTCCTGTCCCTGTTCTAACCATGTCTCCGTAATGGCCACCACATCGTAGTCCCAAGTACCAATCCATGCTCCAAGTTCTCCTACCTTATTCCGGATGCTCCTTGCATTGAAGTAGACACACTTCAAGCCATCTTCCTGTCTGCCGGTACATTCCTGCGACCTTGATACCCTCCTCAGTACCTCCCTACACTCACCACTGGCTCCTGGACTACAGCCCTTTTTCCCATCCCCCTGACAAATTAGTTTAAACCCCCCCGAAGAGCTGTAGCAAATTTCCCTCCCAGGATATTGGTGCCCCTCTGGTTCAGGTGCAAACCGTCCTGTTTGTACAGGTCCCACCTTCCCCAGAATGTGCTCCAATTATCCACATAACTGAAACCCTCCCCGCTACACCATCCCTGCAGCCACGTGTTTATCTGCACTCTCTCCCTGTTCCTCAACTCGCTAGCACGTGGCACTGGCAACAAACCAGAAATTACAACATGGTTTGTACTGGCTCTCAGCTTCCAACCTAGCTCCCTAAATTCCTGTTTTAAATCCCTGTCCCTTCTCCTACCTATGTCGTTGGTACCGATGTGTACTACGACTTGTGATTGTTCCCCCTCCCCTTTGAGGATTCTGAAAACACGGTCCGAGACGTCACGGACCCTGGCACCCGGGAGGCAACATACCATCCGTGAGTCTCTTTTGCTGCCACAGAACCTCCTATCTGTCCCTCTGACTATTGAGTCCCCAATAACTATTGCTCTCCTGCTCTCCCCCCTTCCCTTCTGAGCCACAGGGACGGACCCAGCGCCGGAGATCCGGTCACCATGGCTTACCACTGGTAAGTCGTCCCCCTCAACAGTATTCAAAGCGGTATACCTGTTACTGAAGGCTACAAAGGCACCAGACACCTTCAAGTGGCTATTGACCATTCTTTAGGTGTGACTCCACACAGTGGCCATTCCAATATGAGTGGGGGGTGGTGTGATTGAGGTGTTACACACTCTACTATCCAATGGCCCCTCCATAATATCTATCAGCACTGGGAACCCTGGCGCATTTCCCCCGCCCCTCCCCACCTGGGATAGAGGGCTGTCCTATGAGAAGAGACTGAGTAGAATGGGCCGATTACTCTCTGGAGTTTAGAGGAATGAGATGTGATCTCATTGAAACATTTAAGATTCTGAGGGGGATTGACAGGGTAGATGCTGAGAGTTTTTTTTCCCCTGGCTGGAGAGTCTAGAACTAGGGGGCACAGTCTCCGGATAAGGGGTCGGCCATTTAAGATTGAGATGAGGAGGAATTTCTTCATCAGAGGGTGGTGAATCTTTGGAATTCTCTGCCCCAGAGGGCTGTGGATGCTCAATTGTTGGGTATATTCAAGGCTGAGATAGAATTTTGGACACCAAGGGAATCAAGGGATCTGGAGATCGGGCAGGAAAGTAGAGTTGAGGCCGAAGATCAGCCACGATCTTATTGAATGGTCGAGCAGGCCTACTCCTGCTCCTATTTCTTATGTTCTTATTTGTATTTCTACAATTCCTGAGTCTAGAGAATTATGACTAACACATCTGCAATTTCCTCACCTATTTCTTTTCATTCCCTGGGGTGGAAACCATCAGGCCCTGGAGGTTTGTCTTTCTTAAGTCCCATTATTTTCTCCATTACCATTTCAAAACTTGCATTAAATCCAATAATATACTGAAGCATCAGGGATGGGCAATTAAATGCCGGCCTTGCCAGCGATGCTCACATCCTGTGAATGAATGGAAAAAAAAGCCAATTGTAGTGTGCTCTGTCACGGAGATCAGTTAACTCGGGACATTGAACCTGGGACCCTCCTGCTGTGATTGACTCAGTTCTACTTTTAAATGAAGCAGACACAGTGACAAGTGGTGACTATGCTGAGGTTTACACACAAAGAGGATACTTGCATTTCTATAGCACCTTTCACAATCTCAGAACATCCCAAAGCGCTTTACAGCCAATGAAGTACTTTAGAACTGGTGCAGTGTGGGAAACACAACAGCCAATTTGTGCACAGTAAGCTCCCACAGACAGCGATGTGATAATGTCAGCCAGTGGCTCAGTTGGTAGCACCCTCGCCTCTGAGTCAGAAGGTTGTGGGTTCAAGTCCCACTCCAGAGACTTGAGCACAAAAATCCAGGCTGACACTCCCAGTGCAGTGCTGAGGGAATGCTGCACTGTCAGAAGTGCCATCTTTTGGATGAGATGTTCAACCGAGGCCCCGTTTGCACACTCAGGTGGACGTAAAAATCCCATTACATTATTTTGAAGAAGAGCAGGGGAGTTCTCCCCGGTGTCCTGGGGCCAATATTTATCCCTCAACCAACATCACTAAAACAGATGATCTGCTCATTATCACATTGCTGCTCGTAGGAGCTTGCTGTGCGCAAATTGGCTGCCGCGTTTCCTACATTACAACAGTGACTACACTTCAAAAAGTACTTCATTGGCTGTAAAGCGCTTTGGGACGTCCGGTGGTCGTGAAAGGTGCTATATGGGAACGGTAGTGTAGTGGTAATGTCACTGGGCTAGTAATCCAGAGGCCTGGAGTAATGATCCAAGGACGTGGGTTCAAATCCCACCATGGCAGCTGGGGAATTTAAATTCAGTTTATTAAATAAATCTGGAATAAAAAGCTAGTATTAGTAATGGTAACCATGAAACTATCGGATTGTCGTAAAAACCCATCTGGTTCACTAATGTCCTTTAGGGAAGGAAATCTGCCGTCCTTACCTGGTCTGGCCTATATGTGACTCCAGACCTACAGCAATGTGGTTGACTCTTAACTGCCCTCTGAAATGGCCTAGCAAGTCACTCAGTTGTAACTAACTGCTACGACCACCCAGCATCGACCTCGGCACCGGACACGGCAATGGCACACCCAGCCCAGTCAACCCTGCAAAGTCCTCCTTGCCAACATCTGGGGACTTGTGCCAAAATTGGGAGAGCTGTCCCACAGACTAGTCAAGCAACAGCCTGACATAGTCATACACATAGAATCATACCTTTCAGCCAATGTCCCGAACTCCTCCATTACCATCCCTGGGTATGTCCTGTCCCACCGGCACAGTGGTATACAGTTGGGAAGGAGTGGCCCTGGGAGTCCTCAACATTGACTCCGGACCCCATGAAGTCTCATGGGCAAGGAAACCTCCTGCTGATTACCACCTACCGCCCTCCCTCAGCTGTTGAATCAGTACTCCTCCATGTTGAACACCACTTGGAAGAAGCACAGAATGTACTCTGGGTGGGGGACTTCAATGTCCATCAATGACATAGCACCACTGCTGGCCGAGTCCTGAAGGACATAACTGCAAGTCTGCGAACCAACACGAGGGAACAACCTACTTGACCTCGTCCTCACCAATCTACCTGTCGCAGATGCATCTGTCCATGACAGCATTGGCAGCAGTGACCACCGCACAGTCATTGTGGAGACAAAGTCCCGTCTTCACACTGAGGACTCCCTCCATCGTGTTGTGTGGCACTACCACCATGCTAAATGGGATAGATTCAGAACAGATCTAGCAGCTCAAAACTGGGCATCCATGAGGCGCTGTGGGCCATCAGCAGCAGCAGAATTGTATTCCACCACAATCGTTTTCAGCCAGAAGTGCCGAGTGGATGATCCATATCGGCCTACTCCCGAGGTCCCCACCATCACAGAAGGCATTCTTCAGCCAATTTGATTCACTCCACGTGATATCAAGAAACGACTGAGCGCACTG
Organism: Squalus acanthias; assembly: GCA_030390025.1. NCBI lineage: Eukaryota > Metazoa > Chordata > Chondrichthyes > Squaliformes > Squalidae > Squalus > Squalus acanthias. The sequence continues at coordinate 39,624,666 of CM059443.1, forward strand.
GATACAGCAAAGGCTATGGGCCCCGCCAACATCACGGCTATCGTGCTGAAGACTTGTGCTCCAGAACTAGCGCCTCTAGCCAAGCTGTTCTAGCACAGCTACAACACTGGCATCTATCTGACAATGTGGAAAACTGCCCAGGTATGTCCTGTCCACAAAAAGCAGGACAAATCCAACCCGGCCAATTACCGCCCCATCAGTCTACTCTCAATCATCAGCAAAGTGATGGAAGGTGTCACCAACAGTGCTATCAAGTGGCACTTACTCACCAATAACCTGCTTACTGATGCCCAGTTTGGGTTCCGCCAAGACCACTCGGCTCCCAACCTCATTACAGCCTTGGTCCAAACATGGACAAAGGAGCTGAATTCCAGAGGTGAGGTGAGAGTGACTGCCCTTGACATCAAGGCAGCATTTGACTGAGTCTGGCACCAAGGAGCCCCAGTAAAACTGAAGTCAATGGGAATCAGGGGGTAAACACTCCACTGGCTGGTATCATATCTAGCACAAAGGAAGATGGTTGTGGTGGTTGAAGGTCAATCATCGCAGCCCCAGGATATCGCTGCAGGAGTTCCTCAAGGCAGTGTCCTAGGCCCAACCATCTTCAGCTGCTTCATCAATGACCTTTCCTCCAACATAAGGTCAGAAATGGGGATGTTCGCTGATGACTGCACAGTGTTCAGCGCCATTCGCAACTCCACAGATAATGAAGTAGTCCATGCCCGCATGCAACAAGACCTGGATGATGTTCGGGCTTGGGCTGATAAGTGGCAGGTAACATTCACGCCACAGAAGTGCCAGGCAATGACTATCTCCAACAACCGAGAGTCTAACCACCTCCCCTTGACATTCAACGGCATTACCATCGCTAAATCCCCCACTATCAACATCCTGGGGGTTACCATTAACCAGAAACTTAACTGGACCAACCACATAAATACTGTGGCAACAAGAGCAGGTCAGAGGCTGGGTATTCTGCGGCGAGTGTCTCACCTCCTGACTCCCCAAAGCCTTTCCACCATCTACAAGGCACAAGTAAGGAGTGTGATGGAATACTCTCCACTTGCCTGGATGAGTGCAGCTGCAACAACACTCAAGAAGCTCGACATCATCCAGGACAAAGCAGCCCGCTTGATTGGCACCCCATCCACCACCTTAAACATTCACTCCCTCCACCACCGGCGTACCGTGGCTGCAGTGTGTACCATCTACAAGATGCACTGCAGCAACTCGCCAAGGCTTCGTCGGCAGCACCTCCCAAACCCGCGACCTCTTCCACCTAGAAGGACAAGGGCAGCAGGCGCATGGGAACACCACCACCTCCAAGTCACACACCAGCCTGACTTAGAAATATATCGGCCGTTCCTTCATCGTCGCTGGGTCAAAATCCTGGAACTCCCTCCCTAACAGCGCTGTGGGAGCACCTTCACCACACGGACTGCAGCGGTTCAAGAAGGCGGCTCACCACCACCTTCTCAAGGGCAACTAGGGATGGGCAATAAATGCCGGCCTTGCCGGCGATGCCCACATCCCATAAAACGAATAAAAAAAAAAGAAATGCAAGGTTTTTTTTCTTTAATGACCAGATAATCTCTTTTTCAGTGATGTTAGTTGAGGGATAAATATTGGCCAGGACACCGGGGAGATCTCCCCCTGCTCGTCTTCCAATGATGCCGTGGGATCTTTTACGTCCACCTGGGAGAGCAGACTGGGCCTCGGTTTAAAGTCTCCTCCGAAAGACGGCACCTCCGACAGTGCAGCACTCCCTCAGCACTGAACTCTGAGTGTCAGCCTAGATTTTGTCCTCAAGTCTCTGGAGTGGGACTTGAACCCACAACCTTCTTACTCAGAGGCGAGAGAATGCTACCCACTGAGCCACGGCCGACAAACCCAGTCCAAGGCTTTTGATAAGGTCCCACATGGCAGACTGGTAATGAAAGTAAAAGCCCATGGGATCCAAGGCAATGTGGCAAGTTGGATCCGAAATTGGCTCCGAGGCAGGAAACAAAGGGAAATGGTCGAAGGGTGTTTTTGTGACTGGAAGGCTGTTTCCACTGGGGTTCTGCAGGGCTCAGTTCTGGGTCCTTTGCTTTTTGTGGCATATATCAATGATTTGGACTTGAATATAGGGGGTATGATTAAGAAGTTTGCAGATGATACAAAAATTGGACGTGTGGTTGATAATGAAGAAGAAAGCTGTAGACTGCAGGAAGCTATCAATGGACTAGTCAGGTGGGCAGAACAGTGGCAAATGGAATTCAATCTGGAGAAGTGTGAGGTAATGCATTTGGGGAGGGCTAACAAGGCAAGGGAATACACATTAAATAGTAGGACACTGAAGTGCAGAAGATCAGGGGGACCTTGGAGTGCATGTCCACAGATCCCTGAAGGTAGCAGGACAGGTAGATAAGGTGGTTAAGAAGGCATACGGGATACTTGCCTTATTAGCCGAGGCATAGAATATAAGAGCAGGGAGGTTATGCTTGAACTGTATAAAACACTAATTAGGCCGCAGCTAGAGTGATTGCACTAGAGAGGGTGCAGAGGAGATTTACGAGGATGTTGCCAGGACTGGGGAATTTTAGCTATGAGGAAAGATTGGATAGGCTGGGGTTGTTTTCTTTGGAACAGAGAAGGCTGAGTGGAGATTTAATTGAGTTGTATAAAATTATGAGGGGCCAAGATAGAGTGGATAGGAAGGATCTATTTCCCTTAGCAGAGAGGTCAATAACCAGGGGGCACAGATTTAAAGTAATTGGTAGAAGGATTAGAGGGGATTTGAGGGGAAATTTCTCCACCCAGAGGGTGGTGGGGGTCTGGAACTCACTGCCTGAAAGCGTGGTAGAGGCAGAAACCCTCATCACATTTAAAAAGTACTTGGATATGCACTTGAAGTGCTGTAACCTACAGGGCTACGGACCAAGAGCTGGGAAGTGGGATTAGGCTGGGTAGCTGTTTGTCGGCCGGCACGGACACGATGGGCCGAATGGCCTCTTTCCGTGCCGTGAATGTCTCTGATTCTATGAAGGTTGGAGCCGCACAGACCGGCAGGTGGATCGCGGAGTCTGAAGACGGGCGGCAGAGGTTCCTGGGAGTGGAACGGAGGCACTTCCTCCAAAACCATGTTGGCTGACCTCAAAATGATTCGGGACCGTCATGACCCCTGACCTCCACCATCTCCGCTGCTGCCTCCCATTGCTGTTTGTGGGATCGTGCTGTGTGCAAAAATGGCTGCTACATTTGCCTACACAACAAGTCACTGCACTTCACAGTAACTCAATTTATGTGAAGCTCCTCGAGATATTTCTGACGGATGTGCCAGTCTTTTAACTACGAAACTGCGCTAACAGTTGGTCGCTTGATTACCATGTAGCATCTAATGTATCACCCTTGGAGACTCCGGTGCTGTAACAGATGATTCCCTACGTCACACTCTGTAGGATATTTCAGGCAGTGTCTGTCATTCAGTGAGATGCTCACCCTACACTCCGGGTTCTGAAACAACGCCCCAAAGAAAGGCTTTCCTTTTCTATAACGCCTTCCACGGCCTCGGGACTCCCCAGTGCACTTTGCAGCCAATGAGTTACTGTTGAATTAGGGTTGCTGTGGTGATGGAGGGAAACGCAGCAGCCAGTTTGTGCACAGCAAGCTCCCACCAACAGCCGTGAGATAAATGACCAGATAATCTGTTTCAGTATTATAGCTGTTGATAGTTTCTGCTCATTTTAAGCCCTGGTGGAGGGTTGGGGGCGCGGGAGAGAGACAGAGACATGGGGGAGAAATTCATTACAGTCCCGTCGGGCGCTAACGTTTAAAAGTTGAGAAAATTCGTGCCAGGCGCTAATGTTTCAACTTTAAAAATAAAAATGTGGTTTTGTGCTCCAGGGAGGAAGTGGAGTGTTAACCCAAGCGTCCACTTCATTCCTGGAGCGCAGCAGGCGGGGTGGGAGGTGCTGCACCATGGGCCGGGCAGCGCTACCGCGTTGGAAAGCTCCTTCCCTCCCTTAAAGGGAAGGGCCATCGCTGCAGGCTCCGCTAGGAAAAACCGTACCTGGTCCCCGACAGCAGCCACGATCCGGCCCGATGCGCTGCAGCAGAGTGCCGGGCTGATCGAGCGCTGGCGACGAAACAGAAAAAAACCACGAAGAGCATTCAGATTTTTTTTTAACCTACCTCGGCCGCCTTGCCTTTATAAGTCTGGCCTCCGAAGCGCCCGGCCTACCGATCGCCGCCTCCTGCAGCTGTCGGTGTCATCGCCCGGCGATGCTGCAGGGGGCGGGAATGAATTTCGGATCTGGGGCGCTATCGGGGCGACGCGCAGCCGGATGACGTCACGATCTCCGGGCGCAGGAGAGCGTGGCGCAAGGGCTTACCGCCGTCTTAAACCGCCAGGTGAATTTCGCGGGCGGCGGTAACATCGCCGCGCCCGGGCAGTAAGGCCTTAGCGCCCCGTTATCGCCCCCAGAGGCGCTGAGGCACCAAATTTCTAGCCCAGAGAGAGCGACAGAGAGAGAGACTGGCGGGCAGAGAGAGAGAGAGACAGACAGACATTCAGAGAGATAGAGGCAGGCAGACAGAGAGACAGACAGACAGACAGGCAGAGAGAGAGAGACAGACAGACAGGCAGAGAGAGAGAGAGAGACAGGCAGAGAGAGGGAGAGAGACAGGCAGAGAGAGGGAGAGAGACAGGCAGAGAGAGGGAGAGAGACAGGCAGAGAGAGGGAGAGAGACAGGCAGAGAGAGGGAGAGAGACAGGCAGAGAGAGAGAGAGACAGGCAGAGAGAGAGACAGGCAGAGAGAGAGAGAGACAGGCAGAGAGGGAGAGGCAGAGAGAGAGAGGGAGAGGCAGAGAGGGAGAGGGAGAGGCAGAGAGCGAGAGGGAGAGAGACAGGCAGAGAGAGAGAGAGACAGGCAGAGAGAGAGAGAGAGAGACAGGCAGAGAGAGAGAGAGAGAGACAGGCAGAGAGAGAGAGAGAGAGACAGGCAGAGAGAGAGAGAGAGAGACAGGCAGAGAGAGAGAGAGAGAGAGACAGGCAGAGAGAGAGAGAGAGAGAGACAGGCAGAGAGAGAGAGAGAGAGAGACAGGCAGAGAGAGAGAGAGAGACAGGCAGAGAGAGAGAGACAGGCAGAGAGAGAGAGACAGGCAGAGAGAGAGAGAGAGAGACAGGCAGAGAGAGAGAAAGAGAGACAGGCAGAGAGAGAGAGAGAGAGAAAGAGAGACAGGCAGAGAGAGTGAGAGAGACAGGCAGAGAGAGAGACAGAGAGACAGGCAGAGAGAGAGAGAGAGACAGGCAGAGAGAGAGAGACAGTGACAGGCAGAGAGGGACACAGACAGGCAGGCAGACAGACAGACAAGAGAGAAAGAGAGACAGACAGGCAGAGAGAAAGAGAGACAGACAGGCAGAGAGAGAGAGAGACAGAGAGAGAGAGAGAGAGACAGGCAGAGAGAGAGAGAGAGAGACAGGCAGAGAGAGACACAGACAGGCAGGCAGACAGACAGACAGAGAGAGAGAGACAGACAGGCAGAGAGAGAGAGAGAGAGAGACAGGCAGAGAGAGAGAGAGACAGACAGGCAGAGAGAGAGAGAGAGAGAGACAGGCAGAGAGAGAGACAGAGAGAGAGAGACAGGCAGAGAGAGAGAGAGAGACAGGCAGAGAGAGAGAGAGAGAGAGACAGGCAGAGAGAGAGAGAGAGAGACAGGCAGAGAGAGAGAGAGAGACAGGCAGAGAGAGAGCGAGAGAGACAGGCAGAGAGAGAGAGAGAGAGACAGGCAGAGAGAGAGAGAGAGACAGGCAGAGAGAGAGAGAGAGAGACAGGCAGAGAGAGAGAGAGAGACAGGCAGAGAGAGAGAGAGAGACAGGCAGAGAGAGAGAGAGAGACAGGCAGAGAGAGAGAGAGAGAGACAGGCAGAGAGAGAGAGAGAGACAGGCAGAGAGAGAGAGAGAGAGACAGGCAGAGAGAGAGAGAGACAGGCAGAGAGAGAGAGAGAGACAGGCAGAGAGAGAGAGAGACAGGCAGAGAGAGAGAGAGAGACAGGCAGAGAGAGAGAGAGAGACAGGCAGAGAGAGAGAGAGAGACAGGCAGAGAGAGAGAGGGACAGGCAGAGAGAGAGAGAGAGAGACAGGCAGAGAGAGAGAGAGAGACAGGCAGAGAGAGAGAGAGAGAGACAGGCAGAGAGAGAGAGAGACAGGCAGAGAGAGAGAGAGACAGAGAGAGAGACAGAGAGACAGGCAGAGAGAGAGACAGAGAGACAGGCAGAGAGAGAGAGAGAGTGACAGGCAGAGAGAGAGAGAGAGAGTGACAGGCAGAGAGAGAGACAGACAGACAAGAGAGAGACACACAGACAGACAGACAAGAGAGAGACACACAGACAGACAGACAGACCGAGACAGAGAGATACAGACAGACAGACCGAGACAGAGAGAGAGGGATACAGACAGGCAGAGGGATACAAACAGACAGGCAGAGAGAGACAGACAGGCAGAGCGAGAGAGAGAATACGAGGCCGGATTGGGAACTGAACACCTGTAGAAGGGATCAAGTTTCCTGGTGGTTAGTTAATGGTTGGATGAGGTGTCTGTAGTATCAGTGAGCTGACACTAAGGACTGTAACCAGACACCCTGACATCCTGTACCTCAGTCAAGGGAACAACAGACGGGGATTTTGGACAAAAAGCAAAAATCCCACGGCCGCTGGAAATCTGCGACAGAAAACGGAGACGAAACTCAGCAGGTCAGGCAGCATTTGTGGAGACGCCACAAATCATCAGAACTGTAAGATGTTACAGATAAACAGCATTTAAAAAGAAACAGAACAAGGGGAGAGAAAACACACAACATCTGCACCAGGGGCGCCCACTCCGTGGATTGATTCCTGGAGGTTTCAGTACAGGAAGAAAAAAATGTTTAACGCAGCAAGTTGTTGTGATCTGGAACACGCTGCCTGAAAGGGCGGTGGAGGCAGATTCAACAGTAACTTTCAAAAGGGAACTGGATAAATACTTGAAGGGGAGAAATTTGCAGGACTATGGGGAAAGAGCGGGGTGGGGGGGGTGGGGTGCGGAGACCAATGTTTCCCCCCCTAATTTTTTTTTTGGGTGCGGGGTCCCCTTAACGGGCTGCGCGGCCCAGTCAAAGTTTCGCGCATGCGAGAAATTTCACATTGGAAAAGCCGGTCCCGGGCTGCGTGGAACCGCCAGACAGCTGCGCAGCTCAGTGGGATTAATTGGATCGCTCGTTCAAAGCGCCGGCACGGGCACGATGGGCCGAATGGCCTCCTCCTGTGCTGTGAGATTCTCTGATTCACTGCTTCGAGCAACTCGGGGAGAATAAGCATGGGGGGCATTAAAACAATTGCGTTCTTTTCATTTTCTTCAAACACTTTTGTTTATTGGGCGACGGGGAAATGAGGCTGCTTTGACGGTCAAGCGCCATCCAATCGGGTAACAAAGAGCCTGTTTGCTTTTCAGTTGGCCGTGGGATGGATGGGTCAGGTGGCCAGTGACGGGAGCGGAGCGCTTGGGAGTGGGAGGGGCCACGTGCTGAAGCCTCCAGGAAACGCTGAGCACGCATTGCGCGCGCGCCCCGACCGGGAGGCTCGAAGCCGGCCGATTGGGAGACCGCCGCCCCCCCCACCCCCCGGCCCCAGGAGCAAGGTTTGAGTCTACAGCTTCTGTCGGTGGAGCTAGCCCAGTGTCGGGCGAAGGCCGATACCAGGGTGTCCATTCCAATTTCCTTCTGAGGTGTGTTTTTCCCCCACCAGAACACCAATATAAATGGGATATAAATGCTTCCGTTGACCGTATCTCTCTCTGAGCTCTGACTCCTGACAATACCGAGGCTCAATGCCATTGCTGACCAAATTCTGTCAGGGACAAGCGTGCCAGAGTAGCCTATTGGCGCAGCCACTGAGGGGGCAACACCAACAACAACAACTTGCATTTATATAACGCCTTTAATGTAGTAAAACGTCCCAAGGCGCTTCACAGGAGCGATTATCAAACAAAATTTGACACCGAGCCTCACAGTGAGATATTAGGGCAGGTGACCAAAAGCTTGGTCGCAGAGGTAGGTTTCCTGCTGCATCTCTAACTTTTTCCAGTTCTGATGAAAGGTCACCGACCTGAAACGTTAACTCTGTTTCTCTCTCCACAGATGCTGCCTGACCCGCTGAGTATTTCCAGTATTTTCTGTGTTTATTTCAGATTTCCAGCATCCGCAGTATTTGCTTTTTGTATGAGTTATTTCATAAGAACATAAGAATTAGGAGCAGGAGTCGGCCATTCGGCCCCTCGAACCTGCTCCGCCATTCAATAAGATCATGGCTGATCTTCGACCTCAACTCCACTTTCCTGCACTGTCCCCCATATCCCTTGATTCCCTCAACATCCAAAAATCTATCGACCTCAGTCTTGAATATACTCAACGACTGATCATCCACAGCCCTCTGGGGTAGAGAATTCCAAAGATTCACCACCCTCTGAGTGAAGAAATTTCTCCTCATCTCAGTCCTAAATGTCCTTATCCTGAGACTGTGCCCCCTGGTTCTAGACTCTCCAGCCAGGGGGAAACAACCTCTCACCATCTACCCGGTCAAGCCCTCGTGTGCTGAGGCCAGTTTTCAGGAATTAGAATCTTAGAATGGTGACAGCACAGAAGGAGGCCATTTGGCCCGTCGATTGAAGATTAATCTTGCGAGCAACACCTGGGAGAAAGATCATAGGGGCATTAAATAAATTGTGGTTTATTCATTTTCTTTGAATTTCTTTGTTTATTAGTTAAAAAGATATTGGAAATGGGGGGTAAAGGCTGTGTGACTGACGGTTAAGAATCATCCAATCGGATGTCGAAGGGTCTGTTCGCTTTCCGATTGGCTGTGGGGAAGGCGGGGCTCCGTGAGGATTGACGTGTCGGGCGACCAATGGCGGGGCTGCGGGGACGGGGCTGGGAGGTCATGTGATGAAGCCTCCAGGACTACGGCCAGCCAGAGTTGGCAACATTTAAACCCCCCACCCCTTGACTGCTGACCCCAGCAGAGGTCAGCGAACTCCGCGCAGCCCAGGGGTGGAAGGTGATGCGAACAAGGGGGGTACCGTGCATTCAGCACCTGAAGCAATGGGGGGGGGAACTCCGATTTAACTTGGACAATTACTGTTGTGCGTTTCACCTCTGCTGAAGATATTTCTCCCCCGACCGCCCCTCGCACACTCTCAGCTGTTTTATCCCTTGTATCAAGGCTGATTTTACAGCAATGCCTTGCGGACTCTCCCTGAGCCGAGCTTAGATTTCTGGCTCCCGATAGTTTTCCCGCAGGACTCTCGCGTGCTGCCGATCTGTGCCGGCGGTGATTTGGCCGCACACCCTCACTGCGGCCCCCATCCCCAACTGACTGATTTAAAAATCTATTTATAATTGCAGCCCTAATGTGTCACCGAGAAATTGCGACTGGCACCGAGACTAATTATTAAACGATTCCTTTTTCAGATCAGTGAATCTGCTGCCGAGTCTCTGGGAGCACATTAGCTCCTGTAGCTGAATAAATTATGCAAATAAGAGACGTACAGATAACAGAAAATGTGTTCAGTGATTGGTGTCGTACTACAAGTGATACAAACTGTAATATTTAGTCTGTGTTCTCAGTACGTTTTCTTTAACTGTTTATCCTTACTGTTGTTTTCTCGGTCTCTACCTTCTCGTTGCTGTCTCTGTGTCTCTCTGTTTTCTCATTTTTCTTCTTATTCCAAAGTGCTTGAAACTCTCCATTCTGCCCTCCAACACTGTGCTCAAGTGTGTGTCTGAGGTTAGTGTTCTGACTGCTCTAATGTGTGTCTGAGATTAGGGTCCTGTCTGCTCTAATGTGTGTCTGAGGCTCGTCCTGTGTCTGTTCTAATGTGTGTCTGAGGCTCTAATGTGTGTCTGAGGCTCTAATGTGTGTCTGAGGCTCGTCCTGTGTCTGTTCTAATGTGTGTCTGAGGCTCTAATGTGTGTCTGAGGCTCGTCCTGTGTCTGTTCTAATGTGTGTCTGAGGCTCTAATGTGTGTCTGAGGCTCTAATGTGTGTCTGAGGCTCATGCTGTGTCTGCTGTAGTGTGTGTCTGAGGCTCGTCCTGTGTCTGCTGTAGTGTGAGTCTGAGGCTCGTGCTGTGTCTGCTGTAGTGTGAGTCTGAGGCTCGTGCTGTGTCTGCTGTAGTGTGAGTCTGAGGCTCGTCCTGTGTCTGCTGTAGTGTGTGTCTGAGGCTCGTCCTGTGTCTGCTGTAGTGTGTGTCTGAGGCTCGTGCTGTGTCTGCTGTAGTGTGTGTCTGAGGCTCGTGCTGTGTCTGCTGTAGTGTGAGTCTGAGGCTCGTCCTGTGTCTGCTGTAGTGTGTGTCTGAGGCTCGTGCTGTGTCTGCTGTAGTGTGAGTCTGAGGCTCGTCCTGTGTCTGCTGTAGTGTGTGTCTGAGGCTCGTCCTGTGTCTGCTGTAGTGTGTGTCTGAGGCTCGTGCTGTGTCTGCTGTAGTGTGTGTCTGAGGCTCGTGCTGTGTCTGCTGTAGTGTGAGTCTGAGGCTCGTCCTGTGTCTGCTGTAGTGTGTGTCTGAGGCTCGTGCTGTGTCTGCTGTAGTGTGAGTCTGAGGCTCGTCCTGTGTCTGCTGTAGTGTGTGTCTGAGGCTCGTGCTGTGTCTGCTGTAGTGTGTGTCTGAGGCTCGTGCTGTGTCTGCTGTAGTGTGTGTCTGAGGCTCGTGCTGTGTCTGCTGTAGTGTGAGTCTGAGGTACGTGTTCTAGTGTGTCAGTGAGGTTAGTGTGGTCCGAATGGGTGTTTCTGTGCTGTAAATACTATGTATGTTATTAAAAAGACAACTGAGATTTTTTGGAGACAGAGAGAAGGGATGAAGGGGATGGTGAGAAGATGGGTACCGCTTGGTTGTACAGACACTTGCTGGCATAGGCAGAATTCTGGCAAACCCAGGACCGGTATTGGCACAAAACCCGTCCTGCTTATAACCACAAATTGTCAGCCGTCACTCAGTGGGCAGTGCTCTCGCCGCTGAGTCAGAAGGTCGTGAGTTCAAGTCTCGCTCCAGAGACTTGAGCCCATAAGCCAGGCTGACACTCCCAGTGCAGTGCTGTGGAAGCGCTGCACTGTCGGAGCTGCCGTCTTTCGGATGAGGCGTTAAACCGAGGCCCCGTCTGCTCTCTCAGGAGAAGGTAAAAGATCCCACGGCCACTATCCCTGGTTTCTTGGCCAATATTTATCCCTCAACCAACATCACTTAAAAAAAAAAACCAGATTATCTGGTCATTATCACATTGCTGTTTGTGGGAGCTTGCTGTGCGCAAATTGGCTGCCGCGTTTCCTACATTACAACAGTGACTACACTTCAAAAAGTACTTCATTGGCTGTAAAGCGCTTTGGGACGTCCTGAGGTTGTGAAAGGCGTTATAGAAATGCAAGCCTTTATTTCCACAATATCATGCTTATCCGAGTGTCAGATAAGCCTGATGGTCACCCAATGAGACAGTGAGTAAGTACACCTCAACACAGAGCACTCGATTATCACCTTTTCTTATTTAACTGTTTCACTTGGTGTCTGAGCAAGCAAGACTTGAACAATAGCTGATTCCAGGTATTGGGAACTGATTTATGAAGAAAGGTTAAGGAAGTAAGGCTTGTGGTCTGTCAGTGTATAACACTGGGGTACAGTGCTGGTGGGTACAGGTCTGGTACTGGGAGTTGGAAGAATTTAGGGAGCTGAGTTAAGAAGATCAAACTTCATCAAGTGTTGGTTTATGCATACTGTTGGGACTGAACACCATCAGTGTGTGCAGGTGAGGGATATGGTGAGAAGGTGGGATTGACGGATATGGGAAGAAGGTGGGGTTGACGGATATGGGGAGAAGGTGGGATTGAGGGATATGGGGAGAAGGTGGGGTTGACGGATATGGGGAGAAGGTGGGATTGAGGGATATGGGGAGAAGGTGGGTAGGTGCGATTGAGCGATATGGGGAGAAGGTGGGTAGGTGGGGTTGATGGATATGGGGAGAAGGTGGGATTGAGGGATATGGGGAGAAGTTTGGTAGGTGGGATTGAGGGATATGGGGAGAAGGTGGGATTGAGGGATATGGGGAGAAGGTGGGTAGGTGGGATTGAGGGATATGGGGAGAAGGTGGGATTGAGGGATATGGGGAGAAGGTTGGTAGGTGGGTTTGAGGGATATGGGGAGAAGGTTGGTAGGTGGGTTTGAGGGATATGGGGAGAAGGTGGGTAGGTGGGATTGAGGGATATGGGGAGAAGGTGGGTAGGTGGGATTGAGGATATGGGGAGAAGGTGGGTTGAGGGATATGGGGAGAAGGTGGGTTGGTGATCAATCAAAAAAGGGATGAGGCATGTTAATCGAAATAGCCTTTTCTTGTTCCTAAAAATTCTTATCTTTGTAACTGAAGTTGCGTGTTAGAGAGACAGTGGTTCAGACATTCCTGTCAGCTCTGCTAGTTGAGCCCTGTGTATGACTCTAACCATCTCTCTCTGTTGTATTGCAGGCGTCTCTGTATTCCCTCGCACTCAAATGCCTTATCAGCCTCTCCACTGTAATATTACTGGGTCTCATTATTGTCTATCATGCCCGAGAGATTCAGGTAAGGGCCTAACTTTTCTTTCAAGTCTTTCCCCCTTTTCTCCTCCTCCGTTCCTGCTCTCTTTCTCCCCCCCCCCCCCCGAATGTGCTGACTCTGACTGGTATACAGCTGGCCCTTCCTCAAGTATGGAGTTAGATAGCAAAGGGACCGAGTGCAATGTATCCAAGTTTGCTGATGACGCAAAGCTAGGTGGGGAATTAAGCTGTGAGAAGGACGCAACGAGCCTGAAAAGGGATATGCACAGGTTAAGTGAGTGGGCAATAATGTGGCAGATGGAGTATAATGTGGGGAAATGTGAGGTTATTCACTATGGTAGGAAGAATAGAAAAACAGAATATTTTTTTAAATGGTGAGAAGCGATTAAATGCTGGTGTTCAGAGAGATTTAGGTGTCCTCGTACAGGAAACAGAATTAGCATGCAGGTACAGCAAGCAATTAGGAAGACAAAAGCAAAATACTGCGGATGCTGGAAATCTGAAATAAAAACAGAAAATGCTGGAAATACTCAGCAGGCCAGGCAGCATCTGTGGAGAGAGAAACAGAGTTAACGTTTCAGGTCGATGACCCTTCGTCAGAACATTCTGACGAAGGGTCAATTCGGAAGGCAAATGGTCTTTCATTGCAGGGGGGTTGGAGTACAAGTGAGGAAGTCTTGCTACAATTGTACAGGGCTCTGGTGAGACCACACCTGGAGCACTGTGCAGTTTTGGTCTCCTTATCTAAGGAAGGACATACTTGCCTTCGAGGCGGTGCAACAAAGGTTCACCAGATTGATCCCTGGGATGGGGGGATTGTCGTATGGGAGTGATTGAGTAGACTGGGCCTATATTCTCTGGAGTTTAGAAGAATGAGAGGGGATCTCATTGAAACATACAAGATTCTGAGGGGAATTGACAGGGTAGATGCTGAGAGGCTGTTTCCCCTGGCTGGAGAGTCTAGAACTCTAGGGGCATAGTCTCAGAATAAGGGGTTGGCCATTTAGGACTGAGATGAGGAGGAATTTCTTCACTCAGTGGGTTGTGAATCTTTGGAATTCTCTACCCCAGAGGGCTGTGGATGCTGAGTCGTTGGATATATTCAAGGCTGAGATCGATAAATCTTTGGACTCTAGGGGAATCTAGGGATATGGAGGTGGGCAGGAAAGTGGAGTTGAGGTAGATGATCAGCCATGATCTTATTGAATGGCGGAGCAGGCTCGAGGGGCCATATGGCCTACTCCTGCTCCTATTTCCTATGTACTTATGTGTCAGCGGAGTATTCGACATAGGGAGCATCACAGTCGAGCCTTGCCCTGCCCTCGTCTAACACGCTCTCTCACTCCTCCGCACGCTCTGGCACTCTCTACTTCTCCCGTGCATGTTCTCACTCTACCTCTCTGTTTCTCCAGAGGTCACAGGGTGAGGACACCTGGGGAATTTACCGTTGCATATCTCATGCGGCTAGCGAGTTTAATCATAGCACCCCTCCCAAACCGAGCATAGCTCGGGCAGAAAGTGGGGCCTTCTAGTCCATGGGGCCCAGTACCATCCTGGGTGCAGCAATCACTCACTAGGAAAGAGATTAAAAAGCAGGACCTCAAAGGTAATAACCTCCGGATTACTCCCGGTGCCACGTGCTAGTGAGTACAGAAATAGGAGGATAGGGCAGATGAATGCGTGGCTGGAGAGATGGTGCAGGAGGGAGGGCTTTAGATTCCTGAGGCATTGGGACCGTTTCTGGTGGAGGTGGGACCTGTACAAGCCGGACGGGTTGCACCTCAACAGCACCGGGACCAATATCCTCGCGGGGAGGTTTAAACTAGCTTGGCAGGGGGATGGGAACCTGAGAGTAGATTCAGAAGGGAGAGAAGCAAAGCTGGAAATGGAAGGCAGAAAATTGGTAAGCAAGTTTTGAAGGCAGAGGAAACAAATGCTAGAAAATAGACAACAAGGGAGTTTGACAGTGCTAAATGGTATATACTTCAACGCAAGGAGTCTAGGGAATAAAGCAAATGAGCTGAGGGCACAGATAGACACATGGGAGTTTGATATTATAGCTATTACTGAGACATGGCTGAAAGAAGGGCAGGAATGGCAGCTCAACATTCCTGGTTACGGGGTTTTCAGACGAGATAGAGAGGATTAGGAGGGGGGTTGCAATATTGATTAAAGAAACAATTACAGCTATGAGGAGGGACGATAGCTTAGAAGGATCATCCAATGAGGCTATATGGGTTGAACTGAAAAATAAAAAAGGGGCGATCACACTGCTGGGAGTGTAGTATAGACCCCCAAACAGTCAGAGGGAGATAGAAGAGTAAATATGTAGGCAAATTTCTGAGACGTGCAAGAATAGTAGGGGATTTCAACTTCCCTAATATTAACTGGGATAAAATTAGTGTGAAAGGTATAGAGGGAGCAGAATTCTTGAAATGCATTCAAGAGAATTTTTTTAACCAGTACGTAGCAAGCCCAACAAGAGAGGGGGCGGTTCTGGACCTAGTTTTAGGGAATGAAGCTGGGCAGGTGGAAAGGGTATCAGTGGGAGAGCATATTGGTGGTAGCGATCATAATTCAGTTAGATTTAGGGTAGTTATGGAAAAGGACAAGGACAGACCAGGAATAAAAGTTCTCAATTGGGGAAAAGCTTATTTTACTAAGCTGAGATGTGATTTAGCCAAAGTGGACTGGAGACAGAAACTTGAAGGTAAATCAGTGTCAGAGCAGTGGGAGGCATTCAAGGAGGAGATAGTGAGGATTCAGGGCAAGTGTGTTCCCTTAAAGAAAAAGGGTGGGACTAACAAATCTAGAGCTCCCTGGATGTCAAGGGGCATACAGGGTAGGATAAAGAAAAAAGGGAAGCTTATGACAGATACCGAAGGCTCAATACTGCAGAAAGCTGAGAGGAGTATAGAAAGTGCAGGGGTGAAATTAAAAAGGAAATTAGGAAAGCAAAGACAGGGCATGAAAAAATATTGGCAAGTAAAATCAAGGAAAACCCAAAGATGTTTTATAAATACATTAAGAGCAAGAGGATAACTAAAGTAAGAGTAGGGCCTATTAGGGACCATAAAGGTAACCTGTGTGTGGAAGCGGAAGACATGAGTATGGTTCTTAATGAATACTTTGAGTCTGTTTTCACAAAAGAGAGGGACGATGCAGACATTGCAATCAGGGAGGAGGAGTGTGAAATATTAGATGAAATAAACATAGTGAAAGAGGAAGTATTAAGGACTTTAGCATCTTTGAAAGTGGATAAATCCCCAGACCCGGATGAAATGTATCCCAGACTGTTAAGAGAAGTAAGAGAGGAAATCGCAGAGGCTCTGACCATCATTTTCCAATCCTCTCTGGCTACAGGTGTGATGCCAGAGGACTGGAGGACTGCTAACGTGGTACCGTTGTTCAAAAAGGGATAAAGGGATAGACCGAGTAATTACAGGCCAGTCAGCCTAACCTCGGTGGTGGGAAAATTATTGGAAAAAATTCTGAGGGACAGGATAAATCTTCATTTAGAAAGACATGGATTAATCAGGGACAGTCAGCATGGATGTCTAAGGGAAGGTCGTGTCTGACTAACTTGATTGAATTTTTTGAGGAGGTAACAAGGAGGGTCGATGAGGGTAGTGTTTATGATGTAGTCTATATGGATTTTAGCAAGGATTTTGATAAAGTCCCGCATGGACGACTGGCCACAAAAGTAAAAGTCCATGGGATCCAGGGCGAAGTGGCAAGTTGGATCCAAAATTGGCTCAGAGGCAGGAAACAAAGGGAAATGGTCGAAGGGTGTTTTTGTGACTGGAAGGCTGTTACCAGTGGGGTTCCACAGGGCTCAGTACAGGTTCCTTTGCTTTTTGTGGTATATATCAATGATTTGGACTTGAATGTAGGAAGTATGATTAAGAAGTTTGCAGATGATACAAAAATTGGCCGTGTGGTTGATAATGAAGAAGAAAGCTGTAGACTGCAGGAAGATATCAATGGACTGGTCAGGTGGGCAGAACAGTGGCAAATGGAATTCAATCTGGAGAAGTGTGAGGTAATGCATTTGGGGAGGGCTAACAAGGCAAGGGAATACACATTAAATGGTAGGACACTGAGATGTTCAGAGGATCAGAGGGACCTTGGAGTGCTTGTCCACAGATCCCTGAAGGTAGCAGGACAGGTAGATAAGGTGGTTAAGAAGGCATACGGGATACTTGCCTTTATTAGCCGAGGCATAGAATATAAGAGCAGGGAGGTTATGCTTGAACTGTATAAAACACTAGTTCAGCCGTAGCTAGAGTACTGCGTGCAGTTCTGGTCACCACATTACAGGAAGGATGAGATTGCACTAGAGAGGGTGCAGAGGAGATTTCCGAGGATGTTGCCGGGAATGGGGAATTTTAGCTATGAGGAAAGATTGGAGAGGCTGGGGTTGTTTTCTTCGGAACAGAGGAGGCTGAGGGGAGACCTAATTGAGTTGTATAAAATTATGAGGGGCCGAGATATAATGGATAGGAAGGACCTATTTCCCTTAGCAGAAGGGTCAATAACCAGGGGGCATAGATTTAAAGTAATTGGTCGCAGGTTTAGAGGGGATTTGAGGAGAAATTTCTTCACCCAGAGGGTGGTGAGGGTCTGGAACTCACTGCCTGAAAGGATGGTAGAGGCAGAAACCCTCACCACATTTAAAAAGTACTTGGATATGCACTTGAAGTGCCGTAACCTACAGGGCTACGGACCAAGAGCTGGAAAGTGGGATTAGGCTGGAGAGCTCTTTGTCGGCCGGCACGGACACGATGGGCCGAATGGCCTCCTTCTGTGCTGTAAATTTCTCTGATTCTATGAGTGGCGGCGCCCTGGGCTGGGTTACTAATAGCTAGAGCTAAGCGAGATATCGCCAGTTCTTCTGTACAAATCAATGGCAGACATGGGCTGCGCCACCCACAGAATGAGCTGCTGCGATTATTTTAACAGGGGACCTAAGTTCCATTTTGTAACCTCTATTGGACCTGGTTCGGCCCGACTTCAGTAATTTATTCAGGATTAGCATGACTTTCTTCTCTGTCTGTCTGTCTCTCTCTCTCTCTCTCTCTCTCTCACGTGCTCTCTACCATTTAGTCATTTATTCTGTGACTGGATGCAGAGGAACAAAAGAAAGAGAGTGGAGCTTTGGGCACTGAGCGAGGGCATCGAGCGCTGGAGCAGAAACGCTCAGCCCACGATTGTTACTGTTTCCCCTGCACTCCCTGACCCGTTCGGAGGAACCATTAGTCCCGCACTTTCAGCATCTCCGAAAAGCCGGGTCCCGGGTGTCTTCTGAAGGACAGATCCCTTCACGTTGTCTGGTGCTGTCAATCATGCACCGAGAGGGTATCAGAGAACAGCTTTAAAAAGTTCATAACAACTTGCAAATTATTAGCACCTTAAACGTAGTAAAAAAATGTCCCAAGGCGCTTCACAGGAACGTTATCAGACAAAATTTGACTCCAAGCTACATGAGATATTAGGACAGGTGACCAAAAGCTTGTTCAAAGAGGTAGGTTTCAAGAGAGAGAGGCGGAGGGGTTAGGGAGGGAATTCCAGAGCTAAGGGCCCAGGCAGCTGAAGGCACGGCTGCCAATGGTGGAGCGATTTAAAATCGGGGATGCGAGGCCAGAATTGGAGGAGCACAGAGATCTCGGAGGGTTGTAGGACTGGCGGAGGTTACAGAGATAGGGAGGGGGCGAGACTTTGAAGGGATTTGAAAACAAGGATGAGAATTTTAAAATCGAAGCATTGCCGGACCGGGAGCCAATGTAGGTCAGCGAGCACGGGGGGTGATGGGTGAACGGGACACGGGCTGCAGAGTTTTGGAGGAGCTCAAGTTTGCAGAGGGTGCAAGGTGGGAGCCCGGCCAGGAGAGCGTTGGATCTCAGCACAGAAGGTTTCTCAGAAATCATAGGGGGGAAAAATTCGGTTGCTTTGCGCCTCCCGTTAGCGCCCGAAGAGGGCGCTAACTGGGTGCAAAGCAACTAGCGCCCGAGCGCGGCGCCGCCAACGCCTCCCGCGAAATTAAGCGGAAGGTTAGCGGCGGTGGTAACCATTAGCGCCCCGCGGTGCTGCGCCGCAGGCTATGACGTCATCGCTGTGTGCAGCGCCCCGGCCGCGATCTTCGGTATCGCCCCTGACTTACCGCCGGACGCTACGTCCGATGGGGTCAGGGGGGCCTACCTGCGGCCAGGGCGGCGCTAATTAAAGGCGAGGTGCCGGGCGGCCATTACTGTTGTTGGCCGCCTGCCAGCTCCTGCCCCCATTGGCGCACCCGACCTCCTGAGCACCCCACCCCGCGGAGTGCCGGCTGCGCTCCAATCCCTGGTGGCCCAGCTGGG
This sequence comes from Squalus acanthias, assembly GCA_030390025.1. Lineage (NCBI taxonomy): Eukaryota > Metazoa > Chordata > Chondrichthyes > Squaliformes > Squalidae > Squalus > Squalus acanthias. Next base: position 39,643,605 of record CM059443.1, read on the forward strand.
CCCCTCCCCTTTAAGAAGGGATTGGAAGGCCTGCAGTACCATGGTGTGACGTGCCGCAGCACATGGCGCTGCGGCACGTAGCGCCGCAATATTCCCTCGCAGGGCCCCAAGAGGGAGGCGGAGCGCTTCCAGTAGCACCCCGCTTCCATCTTGGGGCGCTTCCAGTGAATTTCGGTCGCGGGGTGCTAATTTTTTCGGGGCGCTAAAAGTAGTGCCCTGGCGAAGTTAGCGCCCCAAAGGGGGCGCGACTCAATTTTTCCCCCTAGATATTTAGTTTGCATTTACCAGCAGAGCCATATTAAGCATTCTTGATCCCCAAATACATTTAAGTCTCTGCACTCCCCCAGCACAGCCCCTCCTCCCGATCCATTAAAACATCCCCTTTTAAGCCTACATTCCCATTGCTCAGTTGCAAAGGGATTTGAAACTAGACATCTTCGAAATAATGTGTAAAATATGTTAATATAGCTAGTGAAGCATTAAACTTCTGAAGGTTTATGTCTAAACAGTCACGTTAATTGAAAAACATTCCTATTAAAATAATTTCTGGTGGAACTATCTGACAGCTCTATTACCAGCATTTCCGGATTTCAACATTCAACCTGCATTAAATATTTATTTTCCCATATATTGTGTGCCAGCTGTGGCTCAGTGGGTCGCTCTCTCGCTTCTGAGTCAGAAGGTCGTGAGTTCATAGTCCCCACTCCAGAGACTTGCGCCCGTAACCTAGGCTGACACTCCCAGGGTGGTACTGAGGGAGTGCTGCACTGTCTGCCCTCTCGGGTGGATGTAAAAGACACTATTTCGAAGAAGAGCAGGGGAGTTCTCCCCGGTGTCCTAGGGCCAATGTTTATCACTCAACCAACATCACAAAAACAGATTATCTGGTCAATTATCGCATTGCTGCTCATGGGAGCTTGCTGTGCGCATATTGGCTGCCGTGTTTCCTACATTACAATAGTGACTACACTTCAAAAGTACTTCATTGGCTGTAAAGAGCTTTGGGACATCCCGAGAACGTGAAAGGTGCTCTAAAAATACAAATTCTTTCTTCCTTTATTTAGCATATCTGTCCCCTTCACCTTTACCAGTTGTCCTCCCCTCTTTCCCCTACCTCTTTGGTCAGCCTTATGAAGGGACTTCACCCTTAACCATTCCCAGTTCTGATGCAAGGGTCTGACCCAGCTAGGGTTACCAGTTCTGCCTGGACAATATCCTCGGCCTCCAGCCACCCTGCCCCACACTCCCACCATTGGCTGTCCAACACATCCATCCTCACCGCACCTCGCCTTCCCACGGCCAATTGGAAAGAGAACGAAGTCTTGGTTACACCGATTGGTTGAATCTTGAGTGTTGGTCAAATAGCCATTTTTTCCCCCATCTCCAGTATTTTTTTTTTACAACTAACGAAAGTGGTAAAAGAAAATGAAGAAACGCTTTTTTTATTTAATGCGATCATTTTTCTCCCGGATGGGGTCCTGGAGACAAACTTTTAATTCCTGGAGGTTTGGCACCGAGCGCATTAACTCCTCGCTGCCTCTTACGGGGAGAGCGTGTCGTGTGTTTCCCAACGCCTTCCATTTTTTAAATTTAGATTTTCAGCATTGATTGACAACGGTGAAAGAAGATCCTTTCAGTCAGGCCCTGACGTGTGAAACTATTCATGGTGCAGTCGTGTTGCAGTGAAATCTCTCTCTCTCTGGATTGACAGTGCATTACCTGCAGTGTTGGCCCCTGGGATTGAGATGGAAGCTGCAGCATTATATGGGCGGGAGGGGGTGCGTTGCGGTGGGGAAATGAGATAGTTTAATTGTTGCCTCTAGAATCTCCTAGACTATCAGCATTGTCAGAGAGTTAAGACTCTCCTGCATTCAGTGACCAGGCTGCTCACTACAATAAATAATTGAGAACGTTGCTTGCTATTGAGAACAATGCTTTTGAGTTTTAAGCTCGGATCAGGGATTTCTTTCAATAGCAGTGAAAGCGAATTGATTTATTACCTTGCTTCTGAAATTCAGGTGCGTACGTCCCGCCCTCACCCAATTGACAAGCTGGTTCCATGTGTTGGACTTGATACAAGGCCTCTAATCTCTGGAGTTCTCCATCGCTAATTGATCCCAGCTTCTCCCTCTCGGTACCAGGCAGCTTTTTTTTTTAATCCTATCAGGTCAAAACCTGAAAGAGAAAGGGGGGAGAGAAACTAAAAGCAAAAATACTGCGGATGCTGGAAATCTGAAACATAAACAGACGCGGCAGAAACACTCAGCAAGTCGGGCAGCTACTGCAGAGAGAGAGAGAAACGCACAGTTAGCGTTTCAGCTCAGTGACCTTCCTTCAGAACTGGAAGATGTTCGAGATTTAACAGTTTTTCAGCAAGTACGAGAGTCAGGGAAAAGGGAATTCTCTGCCCCAGAGGGCTGTGGATGCTGAATCGTTGAGTATATTCAAGGCTGAGATCGATAGAATTTTGGACGCTAGGGGAATCAATGGATATGGGGATCGGGTGGGAAAGTGGAGTTGAGGTCGAAGATCAGCCATGATCTTATTGAATGGCGGAGCAGGCTCGAGGGGCCAAATGGCCTACTCCTGCTCCTAATTCTTATGTTCTTATGGACGAGGTCTCTGATAACCATTTTTGTCATTTAATCACTCCTGCTCTCCACCCTATCACCACCCTTTTCCTTTTTGCAATCTAATCGAAGTGTTTAAGATGATTAGAGGAGTTGATAGGGTAGAGAGAGAGAAACTATCTTCTCTGGTGGGGGGAGTCCAGAACCTTAAAATTAGAGCCAGGCCATTCAGGGGTGATGTCGGGAAGCACTTCTTCACACAAAGGGTAGTGGAAATCTGGAACTCTCTCCCCCAAAAAGCTGTCGAGGCTGGGGGGTCAATTGAAAATTTCAAAAGTGAGATTGATAGATTTTCGTTGAGCAAGGGGTATTAAGGGTTACGGAACCAAGACGGGTAGATGGAGTTAAGATCCAGATCAGCCATGATCTAATTGAATGGCGGAACAGGCTCGATGGCCTGAATGGCCTCCTCCTGTTCCTATGACTCCCTCGGGCCTAATCCTGCCGTCTGTTTCTTGGCTTCCAGCTCTTCATGGTTGACAATGGAGCCGATGATTGGAGAATAGCCATGACGTACGAACGGATATTTTTCATCTGCTTGGAGCTGCTGGTGTGTGCGATCCACCCGATCCCTGGGCAGTACATCTTCACATGGACCGCGCGTCTAGCCTTCATCTACACGCCGTCAATGGCCAATGCGGACGTGGACATTATCCTCTCCATCCCTATGTTCCTAAGACTCTATCTTATCGCCAGGGTGATGTTGCTCCACAGTAAACTATTTACGGACGCCTCATCTCGAAGCATTGGAGCGCTCAACAAGATAAACTTCAACACTCGCTTTGTAATGAAGACTCTCATGACAATTTGCCCAGGGACCGTGCTCCTGGTCTTTAGTATCTCCTCGTGGATTATAGCTGCCTGGACCGTACGCGTGTGTGAAAGGTAAGGCAAACCTTGCTGCTTTTCTCCCGAAGCTCCTCCCCATCTCTCCCAAGATGGCTCCTGCTGGGGGTAATTCAGTCCTCAGGCCACTACCCACCCTCTGAATGTTCTTCGAGTGTGAGCCTAGACAGGGAAGCTCAGTGAGGGCTTTTAATTGTGGGGGACGGGGGACACGAACACAATCGAAATGTGGAATCCAAGTTAACCACTTTTCTTTCACTTGCGAGTGTATTTTCACCGATTACGAGCTCCCAGGGATGAGCTACACTCAGAGCACCGGTCGGGCGATCAGCAGCTCTCCAAACCACTCTCCCTCGGCGTGTTGCAGGCCACTGGCAGTGTGGTGTTCGGGGAATTTACCTTCTGGTGCCTATTTATTGAATTTTATGTTCATCAAGGTGATGTTCGACTCCTCAGCTGGAGTATTGTGTCCTATTCTGGGCATCCGCACTTTAGGAAGGATGTCGAGGCCTTGGAGAGGGTGCAGAGGAGATTTACCAGAATGGTTCCAGGGATGAGGGACTTCAGTGATGTGGAGAGACTGGAGAAGCTGGGATTGTTCTCCTTAGAGCAGAGAAGGTTAAGGGGAGATTTGATAGAGGTGTTCAAAATCATGAAGGGTTTTGATAGAGTAAATAAGGAGAAACTGTTTCCAGTGGCAGGAGGGTCGGTAACCAGAGGACACAGATTGGAGATACAGGAAACTCTTTATTAACCGGCACCGACGGGACCGGCGTGGTGCCGGTTAATCAAAAAGTCCGGATAACGGAGAGTTATATCTCCCAACGTACGAGAGCCCCGTACACACTGACATGCGCCTGCCTATATCCTGAGGGAGCCGGCTTACGGGAGGGCAGCCTCTGCCGAGGGGGCGATGGGTCTGAGCTCCCCGAGCCGGGCCTGTGTTCCGAATCGCGAGACTCCGGCTTCTTCCTCCGTGGCAGCGACAGGTCCGAGTCGGAAGAACGTTGACCCCCCTTTCGTGGGGGCGAAAGGTCAGAATCGGGGTCTTATCTTTTCCGTGGAGACCCATTGAAATTCAAATATTCCATCAAATATAAATGATAGAAACACTCTAAGAGGAGGGGGGTTGCCATTCTGATCACTGTACCCCCAAAACGGGACAAATCAGTATTCTGAGGCGAGCAAAGCCACACGGCCACTAATATACTGTATAGTAAAACTTAGCTGAACCTACTCCTGAATTTTGCCGGTTAAGAGAGATTTCCGGATATTTAGGTGCCGGTTAAAAGAGAGTTTCCTGTAATTGGCAAAAGAACCAGAGGGGAGATGAGAAGTTTTTTTCCACAGTGAGTTGTTGTGATCTGGAATGCGCTGCCTGAAAGGGCGGTGGAAGCAGATTCAATAATAACTTTCAAAAGGTAATTGGATAAATACTTAGAAAAAATGTGCAGGGCTCTGGGGAAAGAGCAGGGGAGTGGGACTAATTGGAGAGCTCTTTCAAAGAGCTGGCACGATGGGCTGAATGGCCTCCATCTATTGCTGTATGATTATATATCCTTTTAAATCAGCCAAGGAGCAGTTTATTGTTGCTCAGTTTAGCCCCTGGGTCCTGGATTCAAATCCTTTTTTTAATCCCTCCCCAGAGAGACATTGTTAAATTCCCCTGGTGTGTAAGTGTCAGCTTGGCAGCAGATTCAATAATAACTTTCACGTGCGAATTGGATAATCAGTTGCAGGGCGATGTGGAAAGAGCAGGACAGCTCCTCTAAAAGCCAGCACAAGCACGATGGGCCGAATGTCCTCCTTCCGTGGTGTCTCAGGGCAGGTACAGCATGGGTTAGATACAGAGTAAAGCTCCCTCTACACTGTCCCCATCAAACACTCCCAGGGCAGGTACAGCATGGGGTTAGATACAGAGTAAAGCTCCCTCTACACTGTCCCATCAAACATGCCCAGGGCAGGTGCAGCACGGGTTAGATACAGAGTAAAGCTCCCTCTACACTGTCCCATCAAACACTCCCAGATGTGTGTGTGTGAGTGTCTTTCATCGTGTGAGTGTGTCCCTTATTTCAATCTCTTGTTTCTGCGCACGTTTTCCTCTCTCCCTCCCGCTATGTCACTCTTGCTGAAATTCGCAGGCAGCCTACAAGATATCTACGCTGTTACACCGGAAGCTTTGGCCTGTATATTGACATCTGATTTGCTTTGCTGCTGCCATATGAAAGAAAGAAGAAAGGGACTCTTGCTCATTCAACCTCCCTCCCTCTCTGTCTCGCTCACTCGATCTCTCTTGCGCTTGTTCAATCTCCTGCTCTGTCTCTCTCACTCACTCGATCGCTCTCTGTCACACTGACTCGCACTCTCTCTCTCTCTCTCTCTCTCACTCATTCAATCTCTCTCTCCGTCACGATCGCTCGCTCAATCTGCCTCTCTCTCACACTTGGTCACTCAGTATTCCTCTCTCTCTTAATCTATCACGTTTACTAGCTGTATATATAAATTCCAGAATTTGCCCATTTTATGGCTTTTTCCATATCGGTGTGTCGTCACCCCTGGATCTCGGTGTGTCGTCACTCCATTCAGAATTTTACAGTTTGGTATCTTTCCACGCTCTGTTCTATTTCCAAAATCATCTACTTCAGATTTGTATTCATGAAGCAGTATTTGCCACCAATGTATCTGCTTTGTGAGGGTCTCTGCTGGGGGTCACAGGAAAGTAAGGGTAGAAATTGCGGAGGTGCTGGCCACAATCTTCCCATCCTCCTTAGATATAAGGGTGGTGCGAGAGGACCGGAGGATTGCAAATGTTACACCCTCGTTCAAATAAGGGGGGAGGGATAAATCGGGCAATTCCAGGCTACTCAGCCTAACGTTGGTGGGGGGGAAACTTTGAGACATTAATTCAGGTCAAAATTAATTGTCATTTGGAAAAATATGGGTTAATAAATGAAAGCCAGCATAGATTTATTAAAGGCAAATCATGTTTGACTAATTGATTGAGTTCTTTGATTAAGTAACAGAGGGTGGATGAGGGTAGTGCGGCTGTTGTATATATGGATTTTCAAATGGCGTTTGATAAAGTAACACATATTAGACTTGTTAGCAAAATTGAAGCCCATGGGATTAATGGATCAGTGGCAGAGTGGATGCGAAAGTGGCGAAGGGACAGACAGCAGAGAGTAGTGGTGAACAGTTGTTTTTCAGACTGGAGGGAAGTGTGCAATGGTGTCTCCCTGGGGTCAGTGTTGGGACCACTGCTCTTTTTGATATTTATTAATGGCCTGGACTTGGCTATACAGGGCATAATTTCAAAGTTTGCAGATTGACACAAAACTCGGAAATGTAGTAAAAAGTGAGGAGGACAGAGACAGGCTGGTGAAATGGGCGGACACATGGCAGATGAAATTTAATGCAGAGAAGTGTGAAGTGATTCGTTTTGGTTGGAAGAATGAGGAGAGGCAATATAAACTAAATGGTACAATTTTAAAGAGGGTGCAGGAACAGATAGACCTGGGGGTGTATGTACACAAATCTTTGAAGGTGGCAGGGCAGGTTGAGTGAGCTGTTAAAAAAGCGTACAGGGTCCTTGGCTTTATAAATAGAGGCATGGAGTACAAAAGCAAGGACGTTATGCTACAACAACAGCAACACGACTTGCCTTTATATAGCGCCTTTAACATAGTAAAACGCCCAAGGTGCCTCAATGTTCTCAAACATAATTTGACACCGAGCCAGTAGTCGGAAAGATGACCAAAAGCTTGGTCAAAGAGGCTTTAAGGAGCATCTTAAAGGAGGAGAGAGGTGGAGAGGTTTAGGGAGGGAATTCCAGAGCTTAGGGTCCAGGCAGCTGAAGGCACGGCCGCCAATGGTGGAGCGATGAAAATCGGGGATGTGCAAGAGGCCAGAATTGGAGGAATATAGAGATCTCGGAGGGTAGTAGGGCTGGAGGAAGTTACAGATATAGGGAGGGGGTGAGGCCATGGAGGGATTTGAAAACAAGGATGAGAATTTTAAAATCGAGGCGTTGCCGGACCGGGAGCCAATGTAGGTCAGCGAGCATAGCGGGTGATGGGTGAACGGGACTGGGTGCAAGTTAGGACACGGGGGCAGCAGAGTTTTGGATGAGCTGAAGTTTACGGAGGGTGGACGATGCGACCCGGCCAGTAGAGTGTTGGAATAGTCGAGTCTGGAGGTAACAAAGGCACGGATGAGGGTTTCAGCAGCGGATGAGCTGAGGCAGGGGCGGAGACGGGCGATGTTACAGAGGTGGAAATAGGCGGTCTTGGTGATGGAGCGGATACGGGGTCGGAAGCTCAGCTCAGGGTCAAATACGACCCCAAGGTTGCGAACAGTATGGTTCAGTCTCAGACAGTTGCCAGGGAGAGAGGGATGGAGTCGATGGCAAGGAAACGGAGTTTGTGACGGGGACCGAAAACAATGGCTTTGGTCTTCCCAGTGTTTATTTGGAGGAAATATCTGCTCATCCAGCACTGGATGTTGGACATGGAGTGTGACAAATCAGAGACCGTGGATGGTCGAGAGAAATGGTGGTGAGGTAGAGCTGGATGTCGTTAGTGTGGAAACTGATGCTGTGTTTTCGGACGATGTCACCGAGGGGCAACATGTAGATGAGAAATAGGAGGGGGCCAAGGATAGATCCTTGGGGGACACCAGAGGTAACGATGCGGGAGTGGGAAGAGAAGCCATTGCAGGTGATTCTCTGACTACGATTAGATAGATAAGAATGGAACTAGGCGCGTGCAGTCCCACCCAGCTGGACGACGGTGGAGAGGCGTTGGAGGAGGATGGAGTGGTCGACCATGTCAAAGACTGCAGACAGGTCGAGAGGATGAGGAGGGATAGTTTACCACGGTCACAGTCACAAAGGATGTCATTTGTGACTTTGATGAAGGTCGTTTCAGTACTGGGGCAGGGGTGGAAACCTGATTGGAGGGATTCAAACATGGAGTTGTGGGAAAGATGGGCATGGATCTTGGAGGCTACTACACGCTCAAGGACTTTGGAGAGGAAAGGGAGGTTGGAGATGGGACAGTTGCAAGGACAGAGGGGTCAAGGGTTTTTTTTTGAGGAGAGGGTTGATGACGGCAGATTTGAGGGAGAGGGACCCGTTAACAATATCAGCTAACGTGATGGCCAGGAAGGGAAGTTGGGTGGTCAGCAGTTTAGTGGGAATGGGGTCAAGGGAGCAGGAGGTGGGTCTTTTTATAAAACCTTTATAAATCACTGGTTCGGCCTCAGCTGGTGTATTGTGGCCAGTTCTGGAAGGATGTCAAGGCCTTGGAGAGGGTGCAGAGGAGATTTACTAGAACGGTCCCAGGGATGAGAGACTTCAGTTATGTGGAGAAGCTGGGATGGTTCTCCTTAGAGCAGAGAAGGTTAAGGGGAGATTTGATAGAAATGTACAAACTCTTGAAGGGTAAATAAGGAGAAACTCTTTCCAGTGGCTGAAGGGTCAGTAACCAGGGGACACAGATTTAAGGTGATTGGCAAAAGAACCAGAGGCGACATGAGGAAAATTTTTTTTACACAGCGAGTTGTTGTGATCTGGAATGCGCTGCCTGAAAGGGCAGTGGAAGCAGATTCAATAGTAACTTTGAAAAGGGAATTGGATGAATGAAAAGGAAAAATTTGCAGGGCTATGGGGAACGAGCAGGGGTGAGTGGGTCTAATTGGAGAACTCTTTCAAAGAGCCAGCACAGGCACGATGGGCCGAATGGCCCCAGTCTGTGCTGTAATATTCTATGGGGGAGAAATTCGGTCGCAGCCTCTTTGGGGCGTTACTTTTAGCGCCCCGGAAAAGTTAGCGCCCCCGTGCCGTAAATTCAGTGGTAGCGCCCCAAGCAGGTGGCGGGCGCTACTGGAAGCACTCCCCCTCCTTCCTGGGGCGCTACAAGTGAATATCGCGGCGCTATGTGCAACAGCGCCAAGCACGTCGGCAGGTAGCTCCACGGGATTACAGGCCTCCCTCCCCTGATTAAAGGGAGGGGCCTAGCGTTGCTCGCACCGGGGCCCTGCTGGACCACTGGGGAGCGGGGTGCTGGGAAAGGAGAGGAGTGTCGGGCTGAGCGATCGCGGCCGGCACCCCAAATAAAAAGGGGAAAGGGGGCAGGTGCTGGCATTCGGCCTAAAAAAACAATGGCCGCTCGACACCTGCCCTTTAACTTGCGCCGCCGCGGCTGCAAAAACGCCCCCCTGACCCTGTCGGACATATCGTCCGGCGATAGGTCAGGGGGCGGTAGCCAGAGGACACAGATTTAAGGTAATTGGCAAAAGAACCAGTGGTTACCGCCGCCGCTAACCTCCCGCTGAATTTCGCAGGAGGCGTTGGTGGCGCATTGGCAGCGCCGTGCCTGGGCGCTAGGGACTTTGCCCCCCCAGGGGCGCTAACAGGGGGCGCAAAGCAAGCCAATTTTTCCCCCTATGCGTTGGGTGTTGATTTCTGCTTTGGGTCACTGGATTGCCATTGGTTGTAATTCAGTATTGGGTATCAGTTTGAATTGAACGGCCAATGCTGGCAAATATTGGGGCTACTGTCAGGTATATTTTGATAGTGGCCAAGGGAAAGTTTCAAATTAATTGAAAAAATAATTTAAAAAATAATACTTCGTTCCCGGCTAAAGCCTGCTCTGTGTTCTGTGAAAGTGGTACTTTAAAACTTTATGCGTATATAGATTCCTCTTCCTATTTTACTGTGAACCCCAGGGGTAGGGCGGAGGCCCATGGTGTAGGACTTGAGCAAGTTTAGAAAGAACAGGAGAGGAGATAAATCGAGGAGTAATGGTTAGAAGACACAGGAGAATGATTAAAAGAAGGAGATGGGGTGTGAGAAAGCAGAATCACCACCAACATACCCAGGGCACCTCAAGGTAAAATGGACCTCCCCTTCCCGATTGGTAACACTGCACCTAGATCTTCCAATCAGAATTATTTCAACGCTGGTGTTAAACTATCAACTCAACAGTTTGTTCATTCTCTGTGTTAGAGAACTCGCCAAGTCTTCTTCGGCAGCACCTCCCAAACCCGCGACCTCCACCACCTAGAAGGACAAAGGCAGCGGGCGCATGGGAACACCACCGCCTCCAAGTTGCCCTCCAAGTCACACAGCATCCCGACTTGGAAGTATATCGGCCGTTCCTTCATCGTCGCTGGGTCGAAATCCTGGAACTCCCTCCCTAATAGCACTGCGGGAGTACCTTCACCACACGGACTGCAGCGGTTCAAGAAGGCAGCTCACCACCACCTTCTCAAGGGCAACTAGGGATGGGCAATAAATGCTGGCCTTGCCAGCAGCGCCCACACACCGTGAATGAATAAAGACATTTTAAAAAGATCGACGTATAGTGAAATCTGAAATTCACAGCAGGTTATTCAACATCAGAAGAAGGCGGCATTCAAGATGTCGGCCACTGCTCAGTTGGTAGCTCATTCTGGCCTCTGTGACATTGAACAAGGGGTGGATGATAATGGGCCAGGATTCTTGCCCTTGAGTGATATCCGTGCTGGAAAGTGCGGTCATTGTCTGAAGACCCGGACCCCTCCGTACCTGCTCTCTCCAACAGTCAAGTTGGAAATAACAAAAGTCAGTCCAATTTTGACATTCTGTACATGTGACTGAACCGTTCAAAATCTACTTGGCGATGTTCAGTCAATTGAGAGAAACTGTGTTAGCTTTCCGTGTTCAGCGAGGCACCGAGTTTAAAGAGCCAATTGCCAAGAAAGGAAATCAACGCAGCCGTGAAGACCAAATCAGAACCTAATTATCTAGAAAAAAATGGGTTCCTTTTCCAAGAAAAATAGCTGCATTTCTCATTATCAGAGCGATTCTCCAAGGGAATAACAGGGAATGGTGCCCACTAACAAACAGGTCCATTAAAAACACGCTATTAAGGCAGCTTGGCACAGCTATTTACAACAATGATCTCCTGATTCTGATCTCAGTTGTACTGGATTCCAGTGTCTGAACCCCGAATAGTCCCAGGTCAGTCCTGGTTCTGAACCTGGAGTAAACAAATTTTCCCCTCATCAGTACTGTACCCGTGTTCTACAGTGACAGACCTGTACCCACCAATACTGTACCCCAGTGTTATACAGTGACAGACCTGTACCCACCAGTACTGTACCCGTGTTATACAGTGACAGACCTGTACCCATCAGTACTGTACCCCAGTGTTAGTGATAGACCTGTATCCACCAGTACTGTAGCCCAGTGTTATACAGTGACAGACCTGTACCAACCAGTACTGAACCCTAGTGTTATACAGTGACAGACCTGTACCCACCAGTACTGTACCCCAGTGTTATACAGTGGCAGACCTGTACCCACCAGTACTGTACCCCAGTGTTATACAGTGACAGACCTGTACCCACCAGTACTGAACCCCAGTGTTATACAGTGGCAGACCTGTACCCACCAGTACTGAACCCTAGTGTTATACAGTGACAGACCTGTACCAACCAGTACTGTACCCCAGTGTTATACAGTGGCAGACCTGTACCCACCAGTACTGTACCCCAGTGTTAGTGATAGACCTGTACCCACCAGTACTGTACCCCAGTGTTATACAGTGACAGACCTGTACCAACCAGTACTGAACCCTAGTGTTATACAGTGACAGACCTGTACCCACCAGTACTGTACCCCAGTGTTATACAGTGGCAGACCTGTACCCACCAGTACTGAACCCCAGTGTTATACAGTGGCAGACCTGTACCCACCAGTACTGAACCCTAGTGTTATACAGTGACAGACCTGTACCAACCAGTACTGTACCCCAGTGTTATACAGTGGCAGACCTGTACCCACCAGTACTGTAGCCCAGTGTTATACAGTGACAGACCTGTACCCGCCAGTACTGTACCCCAGTGTTATACAGCGACAGACCTGTACCCACTAGTACTGTACCCCAGTGTTATACAGTGACAGACCTGTACCCACCAGTACTGTAGCCCAGTGTTATACAGTGACAGACCTGTACCCGCCAGTACTGTACCCCAGTGTTATACAGTGACAGACCTGTACCCACCAGTACTGTACCCCAGTGTTATACAGTAACAGACCTGTACCCACCAGTACTGTACCCCAGTGTTATACAGTGACAGACCTGTACCCACCAGTACTGTACCCCAGTGTTATACAGTGACAGACCTGTACCCACCAGTACTGTACCCCAGTGTTAGGCAGAGCCTGTAGACGCAGACCCAGTTTGGAAGGACAGAATGTAGAACTGTTCTGCTGGGTGCTTGTTCACAGATCTGAGTGGCACAGTCGGGATATTTGAGACACCAACAATCGCTCTTGCTGAAAAACTGCCAGAAACATCTGATGTGTATACTGATATCATCACATGGCCTGCAGTGCACTGTGGGTTATGTGGAACCACAACAACAGCCACAAATAGCATTTATATAGCGTCTTTAACATAGTAAAATGTCCCAAGGCGCTTCACGAGTGATTATGCAACAGAATTTGATACCGAGCCACATAAGGAGATATTAGGGCAGGTGACCAAAAGCTTGGTCAAAGAGGTAGGTTTTAAGGAGCGTCTTAAAGGAGGAGAGAGAGGCGGAGAGGTTTAGGGAGGGAATTCCAGAGCTTAGGGCCCAGGCAGCTGAAGGCATGGCCGCCAATGGTGGAGGGATGGAAATCACGGATGCCAGAAATGGAGATGCTCAGAGATCTCGGCGGGTTGTCGGGCTGGAGGAGGTTACAGAGGTAGGGAGGGGTCGAGGCCATGGAGGGATTTGAAAACAAGGATGAGAATTTTAAAATCGAGGCGTTGCCCGACCGGGAGCCAGTGTAGGTCAGTGAGCACAGGGAGTGATGGGTGAACGGGACTTGGTGCGAGTTAGGACACAGGCAGCAGATCTTCGGATGAGCTCAAGTTTATGGAGGGTGGAAGGTTGAGAATTTATAGATGGGTTATCGCCGGTGACCATGGTACACTGGCTATGGTTGTGCCCATTTGCTGTAAGATTACACTGCATTTTGGAGCCTTGAATCAACTGATTTTTGGTGATGTTTTGATATCTGACCATTAGGTTGGGATTAACCCTTAGATCCCTGGAAAGACCTGCTAACTTCTCTCCCCATGCGGCCATTGGGCAAGAGTTGAGCTCACGCACTATGACCCCGGAACAAATCCTAACATTACAGTAAGAAAGATTTGCAATTGACAGGAGCCGGTTTAAAATTATACGCTTCGAAAATATATTAGTTTTAACACTTTTAAGTTTAAGAAAAAGTTTGAGAGACTTCACTTTCTGTCAGTCAGTTTTACTGTCTTAACTATTACTTTGTCTAAATTACCATGCTATGCTCTAACTTTAAGCTTAAACAGAATTCTGCTCTGTCTTGCTCTGCTTCCTCTGTTTCAGTTTCTTGATTGGCTTGACTGGGGTACAGTGGTGTAGTGGTTATGTTACTGACTTAATAATTCAACGAACGAGACTTCAAATCCCACCGTGTGCAGTTTGAGAATTTGAATTTGGATTTTTAAAAATCTGGAAATAAAAAGCTGGGATCAGTAATGGTGACCGTGAAGCTGTCGGATTGTCGTTAAAAACCCAACTGGTTCACTGATGTCCTTTAGGGGAGGAAACCTGCCGTCCTCACCCGGTCTGGGCTTGTACGTGACTCCAGTTCCCACACCAACTGTGCCCTCTGTAGTGGCCGAGCGAGCCACTCGGTCGTATCAAACCTCTACAAGCACCTTCACCACATGGACTGCAGCGGTTCAAGAAGGCGGCTCACCACCACCTTCTCGAGGGCAACTAGGGATGGGCAATAAATGCCGGCCTTGCCAGCGACGCCCACATCCCGGGAATTAATAAAAATAATTCTGTCTCCAATGGTTTTCTTTCAGCCAAACGGGAGATTGAGTATCACGGACATTTTGTCAAACTATGACCCAAAACATTCAGGCGCCCCAAACAGACCAAGACACCCAGTGACTCCATCTGGAAACTGCACGCGTGTGTACGTGAGAACAACCGGTGTAAATAGAATCCGGTTGGGTTGTGACAGCCCCCACGACAGAATAGCCCACCAACACTTGGTGTGCAGATGAACAGTGGATGGGGTCAGAGGATAGGCACAGGCCACGAGACATTATCTGAGCTGGAGTTCACTGCCTCCAGGATAGGGGAGAAACTGGAGCAAAGGAAAGACTGGAGAGAGAGGATTGTCAGCAGAGAGGACAGGGACAGAAAGGCGACCCTCTTTCCCAATTATGAAATATTCTACAATAATTATGTATACTGCACTTGCTTCAAAATTGTAAGCACCTCTGGAGATCCTCACGCAGCCTAGTGAGCACTGTGTTCAGTTCTGGGCCCCGCACCTCAGGAAGGATATATTGGCCTTGGAGGGGGAGCAGCGCAGATTCACCAGAATGATTCCGGGGCTAAAAGGGTTAAATTATGAGGCCAGGTTGCACAGACTAGGCTTGTATTCCTCAAATATAGAAGATTAAGTGGTGGATCTGATCGAGGTGTTTAAGATGATTAAAGGAGTTGATAGGGTCGATAGAGAGAAACTATTTCCTCTGGTGGGCGGAGTCCAGAACAAGGGGGCAGAACCTTAAAATTAGAGCCAGGCCGTTCAGGGGTGATGTCAGGAAGCACTTCTTCACACAAAGGGCAGTGGAAATCTGGAACTCTCTCCCCCAAAAAGCTGTTGAGGCTGGGGGTCAATTGAAAATTTCAAAACTGAGATTGATCGATATTTATTAGGTAAGGGTATCAAGGGTTAGGGAGCAAAGGCGGGTAGATGGAGTTGAAGTGCAGATCAGCCATGACCTAATTGAATGGCAGAACAGGCTCGAGGGCTGAATGGCCTCCTCCTGTTCCTATGTTCCCCGAACCACCACTTCCTGATTTACCACATCTTTTCTCCCACTCTATTCAGCCTTGGTGTGCAGCACTGTGGGCTATTCATCCTTGGTGTGCTGCACTGTAGGCTATTCAGCCTTGGTGTGCTGCACTGTGGACCTTGACACTTCAGTCAGATTCAGTGAAGAACTGGCATCTAGGTGTTTTGTGGAAGTGCCCGGTGTTCTGGTACCTCGGGCACAGCACTGGACGGGGATCTAATGCTCTTCTACTCTGAACCCACACAGATACCATGATAAGCAGGAAGTCACCAGCAACTTTTTGGGAGCGATGTGGCTAATTTCAATCACGTTTCTGTCGATTGGATATGGGGATATGGTGCCTCACACATACTGTGGGAAAGGAGTCTGCCTGTTAACGGGCATTATGGTAAGATTTTATGATAAAATTACAGAAAGCAACCAGGATAATTCCACATATTAGTTATGGGGAGAAGGTGAGGAGGTGGGGCTGAGGGTGGGGTTGAGGGAGGGGGTGGGTGGCTGGGGTTGAGGGAGAGGGAGGGAGTGGGGTTAATCTATGAAAAAGCAACTTGTTTATTAACTTTTTCCTGTTCATATAAATTCCCGTGTTCTGTGTGCCAAACTTTAAGTAACTAATGAAGATTAATATGATTATAAAAACTTGGTGCAAATATTAACTTTTAAGAGGCTACAACTCATGAAAATGTTGCAGCTCAAGTCTGTGCCTACCCTGGTTGGTCGACCCCAGACGCTCCTTTGCCCTAGCCCCTGATCCTATCTCCCCTCCTGGATGTCCAATCAAGTTCCACCTGATAGTTGGCAAACTTGGTGACTTGTTCGACCCTGAAGGTTCATCATAACTTCCATGCTTTTGTACTCTCTGCCTCTATTTATGAAGCCCAGGATCCTGTAACCCTTTTTAACCGCTCTCTCAACCTGCCCTGCCACCTTCAACGATTTGTGCACATATACCCCCAGGTCTCTCTGTTCATGCACCCCCTTTAGGATCGTACCCTTTAGTTTATATCGCCTCTCCTCGTTCTTTCTACCAAAATGTATCACTTCGCACTTTTCTGCGTCAAATTTCATCTGCCACGTGTCCGCCCATTCCACCAGCCTGTTTATGTCCTCTTGAAGTTTATCACTCTCCTCCTCACTGTTCACTATACTTCCAAGTTTTGTGTCATCTGCAAATTTTGAAATTGTGCCCTGTACACCCACATCCAAGTCATGAATATATATCAAGAAAAGCAGTGGTGCTAGAAC
The DNA here is from genome assembly GCA_030390025.1 of Squalus acanthias. NCBI lineage: Eukaryota > Metazoa > Chordata > Chondrichthyes > Squaliformes > Squalidae > Squalus > Squalus acanthias. The sequence goes on from CM059443.1 coordinate 39,660,223, forward strand.
CGACTCCTGGGGAACACCACCTTCCTCCAGTCCGAAAAACAACTGTTCACCACTACTCTCTGTTTCCTGTCACTTAGCCAATTTTGTATCCTTGCTGCCACTGTCCCTTTTATTCCATGGGCTTCAACTTTGCTGGCAAGCCTATTATGTGGCACTTTGTCGAACGCCTTTTGGAAATCCGTGTACACCACGTCAACCGCATTGCCCTCATCAACCCTCTCTGTTACCTCATCAAAAAGCTCGATCAAGTTGGTTAAACACGATTTGCCTTTAACAAATCCGTGCTGGCTTTCCTTAATTAATCCACACTTGTCCAAGTGACTTAATTTTGTCCCTGATTACTGTTTCTAAAAGCTTCCCCACTACCGAGGTTAAACTGACTGGCCTGTAGTTGCTGGGTGGCCTGGGGGGGGAGGAAACCAGCCAGTGGGTAGGGGGTGGGGGGGGGGGGGGGCGGTGGTTAGACCAAATATCACCGGCACAATGCCTGGGGGGAATGACCGTTCGGTTTAGTATCCATACTTGTTGCCCAATGTTGCAGCTGATTAAATGCTGCTGTCAGTGACCCAGACATTGGGGGTGAAATTGGCCTTGGGCGATTGGCAGTCGGCAGCTCCGTTTCACACCCCGCCTGGAGTCTAAAACTGGCACCCGATTCGCTACTGCCTGTCCCGCGCTGCCGCCCAAGATCAACTTCACGCCCGTTGAGGGGTGGGGTCGGCAACTCTGGTTGGACCTATTCCCGGGCGTTTAATCCCATGACCCTCCCCCCCCCCCCCCGCCCCCGAGAACCCCGCCCCCACGCTCCCGCCATTGGTCGCCCGACAAGCCAATCCTCGTGGCGCCCCGCCATCCCACAGCCAATCGGAAAGTGAACAGACTCTTCATTACCTGATTGGATGATTCTTGACTCTCAGTCAAACAGCCAATTGTTATAAAGAAAGAAAGACTTGCATTTCTATAGCGCCTTTCACAACCTCAGGGCGTCCCAAAGCGCTTTACAGCCATCAAAGCTCTTTTTGAAATGTCACTGTTTTAATGTAGGAATAAATGTTTTAGTGTATAACTAATAAACAAAAGCATTCAAAGACAGTACCACCTATATAGGAACAGGAGGAGGCCATTGAGCCCCTCGAGCCTCTCGAGCCTGTTCTGCCATTCAATGAGATCATGGCTGATCTGCGACCTAACTCTATATCCCCGCCTTTGGCCCATATCCCTTAATACCTTTGGTCAACAAAAATCTATCAGACTCAGATTTAAAATTAACAATTGACCCAGCATCAATTGCCGTTTGCGGAAGAGAGTTCCAAACTTCTACCACCCTTTGTGTGTAGAAGTGTTTCCTAATTTCACTCCTGAAAGGTCTGGCTCTAATTTTTAGACTCTGTCCCCTAGTCCTAGAATCCCCAACCAGCGGAAATAGTTTCTCTCTCTATCCTATCTGTTCCCCTTAATATCTTGAAAACTTCGATCAGATCACCCCTTAACCTTCTAAATTCCAGGGAATACAACCTTAATTTGTGAAATCTCTCCTCGTAATTTAACCCTTGGAGTCCGGGTATCATTCTGGTAAACCTACGCTGCACTCCCTCCAAGGCCAATATATCCTTCCTAAGGTGTGGTGCCCAGAACTGCTCACAGTGCTCCAGGTGTGGTCTAATCGGGGTTTTGTACAGCTGTGGCATAACTTCTACCCCCTTGTATTCTAGTCCTCCAGATATAAAGGCCAGCATTCCATTAGCCTTTTTGATTATTTTCTGCACCTGTTCATGACATTTAACCCTCAAGTCTCTTTGGACCTCCACTGTTTTTAGCTTTTCATCATTTAGAAAGTACCCTGTTCTATCCTTTTTAGGTCCAAAGTGGATGACCTCACATTTGCTTACACTGAAATCCATTTGCCACAGTTTTGCCCATTCATTTAATCTATCAATATCCCTTTGTAATTTTATGCTTTCATCTACACTGCCTACAATGCCGCCTATCTTTGTGTCATCGGCAAATTTGGATATATGACTTTCTATGCCATCATTTAAGTCGTTAATAAATATTGTGAATAGTTGAGGCCCCAACACAGATCCCTGCGGGACACCACTAGTCACATCCTGCCAATTTGAGTACCTACCCATTATCCCTACTCTCTGTCTCCTGCCGCTCAGCCAATTTCCTAACCAGGTCAATAATTTGCCCTCAATTCCGTGGGCTTCTACCTTACTTAACAGTCTCTTATGTGGGACTTTATCAAATGCCTTCTGGAAGTCCATATAAATAACATCCATAGACATTCCCCTGTCCACTACTTTAGTCACCTCTTCAAAAGTTTTTCAAATAATTTTTCTCCCGGTTTTCTCTCCTGGAGATGAATCTTTAATTCCTGGAGTGTCTGGGACAATCCTGGAGGGCTGGGGCCTCTAACTGGGAGCGGGAGGGTCCGCGTGCTTGTGTACTTGTATATTTGTGTATTGTGCTTTTGATTCTTTTGAAGGGAGCTGGGTGCACGGCGCTGGTGGTGGCTGTGGTCGCACGGAAATTAGAACTTACCAAAGCTGAGAAGCATGTGCACAACTTCATGATGGACACGCAGCTAACTAAGCGGGTGAGAGCTCGTCGTAACCGCGCGCGGCGCGGGCCTGGGCCTCGCGCTCCCCGTTAAACCCGGCACCCGCCCCATCTGTCTCACCCTCCAGGCCAATCTTGTCCCCACGCCCGGGGGGGTCTGTTCTGCCACCGTTGGTCAGCTGCCCATTCCTGGGGAAAAGAGACCCCCCCCCCCCGCCAACCCTTCCCCGTGCCATTTTCATGCCCCGCTGCCATTTTGAGGCATCCGGGGGGAGCGAGAATCTACGCCACACGCTTGTTGGCAAGGACCGTTGGAAAGCCAACATGGAGTGGGAACCATAGCGAATCTTTCCTTCTCTTCTACTTCCAAAGGAATAATAGAAGGAAAGAATTCGTATTTAAATCGCACCTTATTGCATCCTCAGGAAATCCCAAAATACTTTATAACCAATTAAGTGCTTTTTGAAGTGCAGTCACTGTTGTGATGTAGGCAAATGCAGCAGCCAATTGTGCACAGCAAGATCCCTCAAACAGCAATGAGATAACGACCAGATAATCTGTTTTAGTGATGTTCATTGAGGGATAGATATTGGCCCCAGGACGCCGGGGAGAACTCGCATGCTCTTCGAAATAGTGGCCGTGGGATCTTTTACCTCTGCCTGAGAGAGCAGACGGGGGCCTCGGTTTAACATCTCATCTGAAAGACGGTACCTCAGATAGTGCAGCACTCCCTCAAACCTGCCCCTCCGACAGTGCAGCGCTCCCTCAGTACTGCCCCTCCGACAGTGCGGCGCTCCTTCAGTACTGCCGCTCCGACAGTGCGGCGCTCCCTCAGTACTGCCCCTCCGACAGTGCAGCACTCCCTCAGTACTGCCCCTCCGACAGTGCAGCACTCCCTCAGTACTGCCCCTCCGACAGGGCAGCGCTCCCTCAGTACGGCCCCTCCGACAGTGCGGCGCTCCCTCAGCACTGCCCCTCCGACAGTGCAGCACTCCTTCAGTACTGCCTCTCCGACAGTGCGGCGCTCTCTCAGTACTGCCCCTCCGACAGTGCGGCGCTCCCTCAGCACTGCCCCTCCGACAGTGCAGCACTCCCTCAGTACTGCCCCTCCGACAGTGCAGCGCTCCCTCAGTACTGCCCCTCCGACAGGGCAGCGCTCCCTCAGTACGGCCCCTCCGACAGTGCAGCGCTCCCTCAGTACTGCCCCTCTGACAGTGCAGCACTCCCTCAGTACTGCCCCTCCGACAGTGCAGCGCTCCCTCAGTACTGCCCCTCCGACAGGGCAGCACTCCCTCAGTACGGCCCCTCCGACAGTGCGGCGCTCCCTCAGCACTGCCCCTCCGACAGTGCAGCACTCCCTCAGTACTGCCTCTCCGACAGTGCGGCGCTCTCTCAGTACTGCCCCTCCGACAGTGCAGCACTCCCTCAGTACTGCCCCTCCGACAGTGCGGCGCTCCCTCAGCACTGCCCCTCCGACAGTGCAGCACTCCCTCAGTACTGCCCCTCCGACAGTGCAGCGCTCCCTCAGTACTGCCCCTCCGACAGGGCAGCGCTCCCTCAGTACGGCCCCTCCGGCAGTGCAGCGCTCCCTCAGTACGGCCCCTCCGACAGTGCAGCGCTCCCTCAGTACTGCCCCTCCGACAGTGCGGCGCTCCCTCAGCACTGCCCCTCCGACAGTGCAGCACTCCCTCAGTACTGCCTCTCCGACAGTGCGGCGCTCCCTCAGCACTGCACTGGGATTGTCAGCCTGGATTTTTGTGCTCAAGTCTCTGGAGTGGGACTTGAACCCACGACCTTCTGACTCAGGTGAGAGTGCTGCCCACTGAGCCACAGCTGACATGGAGAGTTGATGCCTTCAGAGAGGAGGAGGGAGAAAATTAGAGTGAAAAAAAATGAAATATGTAACGAAGATTTCATCTTCAAACACTTGTCGCTCACTTGCAATTAATTTCTTTCAGGTAAAAAATACTGCTGCCAACGTACTCAGGGAAACGTGGCTGATTTACAAATACACCAAACTGGTAAAGAAGATTGACCACGCCAAAGTACGCAAACACCAACGGAAGTTTCTACAAGCCATTCATCAGTGAGTAGACGGCCTCAGAGCTTCCCTCCGAGGGCTTTCCTCATTATATCTCCGCTAACGTTTTATAGAATTCCACCTCCCAGGTGCTAAAGTGCGGGAGCCTCCTTCTCCTTCCCGTATCCCATGTTCTGCGCAGTTTTCAGGAGGTCGCTGAGTCTACTCGGTGTGATTCAGCCATCCTGTCAACAGAGGCCTTTGAAATTTAACAAAAGCAAAGTTCTGCTGTTTTGTCACTGTCTGCCCTTCAGTCCGACAGCGTGCGATAAACCCTAGCCTAGCTAGGTATCCATTAGCCCAGTTCTATAAACCCTAGCCTAGCTGGGTATCCATTAGCCCAGTTCTATAAACCCTAGCCTAGTTGGGTATCCATTAGCTCAGTTCTATAAACCCTAGCCTAGTTGGGTATCCATTAGCTCAGTTCTATAAACCCTAGCCTAGTTGGGTATCCATTAGCTCAGTTCTATAAACCCTAGCCTAGCTGGGTATCCATTAGCCCAGTTCTATAAACCCTAGCCTAGCTGGGTATCCATTAGCCCAGTTCTATAAACCCTAACCTAGCTGGGTATCCATTAGCCCAGTTCTATAATCCCTAGCCTAGTTGGGGTAACCCCGAGCCCTGTATTCCTATTTAAAATCCCTTTCATATGTGATTGCTTGCATTCACTGGTTACTCTAACTTTCCATTGACTCTTCTTGCAGTTCACATTCACCTCTGCAATCCAGTATTATTCTTCTCACTGCTCAATTCTCTGGTTCAGCTCATTTTTTTTGCCTGTGCCGATTTAAAAACAAGGGCAGATGTTCAGTCTGCGTGTTCCTGTATCTGACCTTGTGTGTATCTGTGTATCGCTCCATCTCTCCATGTGTCTGTCCATCAAATCCATTTACTGGAAAACATTTAAATAGCTCTTCAGATTTGAAGTTTCACGAGTGGCCAGGTTTAATCAAGAACGGCCGGGTTCTTTCCCGTGGTATCCTGCACATCCGTGTGTCCGACCCTCACGCCAACAGTCACTGCTGTGTCCCCTCAGCCGTGGGTGTGTAAACACGCCAGCCTTGAACGCTGGTCTCTGACTTGCATTGGAAGTGGGAGCAGAACGAGTATTTCATAAACACAGACAAGGAGGTTGAAGACATTACACATCAACCCAATCGATCTCCGTTGGGAATGAGCTTGTTGGTGCCCTGAGCTTTGTGCAGTACGGTATCTGCACAGATGTCCCCAATATTTATGGGGGCGGGGAGGGTGCGGGGGAAGGGGGCAGGGGCGGGAGAGGACGGGGGTGATGGGGCGGCCAGAAACGGCTGAGGAACTCAGCAAGGCGGGACCTCAATATCATTATTTTTTCTTCAAGTTTCCTGCCTGGCAGCCAGTCCGATTGACAGCCTGACCGTCTGCCTGACGGGAAAACCAGCAGATGAGCCTGCAGACGGGTACTCTTGGGGACGGTCCCCGGCAATTGGCCGCAATCAGCGCATGGTGGGAGAGCCATGGGAGAGCGAGGTCATCGCGGAAGGGGTGAAAGGCCAGGGGATGGTGGGATCGGCAGCGATTGGCTGGACGGGGAGAGATGCCATCAGGGCTGGGGGAGAGGGGGTTGGTGGGAAGTATTTAGTCGCAATGTTCCAGCCATTATGGAGTGTGGGGCCGGCTTGATGGACCAGCTGGTCTTTTCCTGCCCGTCATTTTCGTATGTTATGGAACAGTAGAAGGGATCTAGGAGATGGGGAGACATTGGGGCAATCTTGGCGATGTGGGAAAGATGTAATGGATTACCAATTCTACCATTAATTAGTAAATGTTAATCGTTTATGTATGGCATTCAGAAATAAATTAGCTGCAGTTTGGGACAAAATCCATTTTTTACATTACACATCAACCCAATCGATCTCCGTTGGGAATGAGCTTGCTGGTGCCCTGAGCTTTGTGCAGTACGGTATCTGCACAGATGTCCCCAGGCTTCCAAGGCAGGGAACTAATCCACCACAGAAAGATTCCATTTGGCACCGTCTCCACATGCTGTTCCTGGACAAGGGGACCTGCCAGATGGTATCTGGTCAGACTAGACTGCAGCAAGTGGCAAATTCACAAAGAGAGTCATGCCCACGGATTGGACAACCTGTTCAGATCACAAACCCCTTCATCGCAGAGAGAAAATAAAAATCTGCGAATCTGAAATAAAAACAGAAGATGCTTGAAGCACACGGCAGCTCAGTGAGCTTCTGAAGAGAGAAAAAGCCTTCATCAAAACATCACAACAACAACTTGCATTTATATAGCGCCTTCAACGTAGTAAAAACCTCCCAAGGTGCTTCACAGGAGCGATTATCAGTCAAAAATTTCACACCGAGCCACATAAGGAGACATTAGGACAGGTGACTTAAAGCTTGGCCAAAGAGGCAGGTTTTAAGGAGCATCTTAAAGGAGGAGAGAGTGGTGGAGAGGTTTAGGGGAGGGAATTCCAGAGCTCGGGGCCCAGGCAGCTGAAGGCACGGCCGCCAATGGTGGAGCGATGGAAATCGGAGATGCGCAAAAGGCCAGAATTGGAGGAGCGCAGAGATCTCGGAGGGTTGTAGGGCTGGAGGAGATTACAAAGATAGGGAGGGGGCGAGGCCACGGAGGGATTGAAAACAAGGATGAGAATTTAAAATCATTCATATTGCCAGCAAGCTATCCATATAATAATGTTATTATTGACATCTCAAAGCACTTCACAGCCAATGAATTACTTGCTGAAAGTACAGTCAATGTTACTTCAACAAATGCAACAGTCAACATGGTCCCACACTGAGATGAATGGCCAGTTGATCTGTTTTTGGTGATGTTGATTGAGGGAGCAGGGAGGACTTTTGGCCAGGAGACTGGGAGAACTCCCTACTCTTCCAGTAGCACCATGGGTTCTTTGATGTTTACCTGAACCACCACCACAGACACACGGGGCCTCAGTTTAACGTCTCTTGTAAAGGACGGCACCTCCGACAGTGCAGCACTCCCTCCGTACTGGACTGGAGTGTCAGCCTGGATTATGGCCTCAAGTCCTCGAGTTAAACTTGAACCCACAGTCCTCTAACTCCGAGGTAAGAGTGTTACCAACTCAGCGCTTGGGCTCTTAGTACTCATATCTATCTATATTAATAACCTTTATTGCCATGCATAACCTAAAATCCTAGTCATTTCCAATTTCTTTCTATATATATTTCTCTCATTGTGTGTGATTATAGATCCCATCGTGTGAAATGGTAATATACAATAGCTCAATAAACTAACGTCAGGAGATATGAGTTAATGTCCCAAGCAAGTTGTGTAGGGTTAATATTCAGAATAACCCTGGCCAGGACACTATCGTGGGGAGATTAGCTCTGCCCCTTCAGTTAATCCTTCAATGCCACCTTTCCTCTTGTTCGCCCACTTTCTCTCTGCCTTATCTAGCCTTCTGACATTCCATATATCTCTTATCATACCTTGTTTCCATCCTAGCCGACTCTAATCCTTCTCAACATCATCAATTTGTTTGACAGTTTGAACATGTGGAATGTCATCTCTGGCTTTGTTATATGAAAGGAATTTGGGAGATGGAAATATTGACTCAAAGTACCTTGTGGTGTTTCATTTGAAGTCATTTGAAGTCATCCCTCAGGATTAATGAGTTAAGCCTTCAAAATTGCGCAGTGCTGAAATGGGTCACCTACTGTAGTTGGTGTTCTTCTCACAGGCCGTTGCCAGTATTCGCTGAAAGGCGACCGGTTTAGGGACAGTACGGTCGACACTAGCCAGTCACCTGCAGAGCTGGCTTGGAATCCAGCTCAGACTGAGGCAGTGAAGGTCTTCTCCAGTGTTTAAGGATCTGGAGTGAGAAGGCTTAAAGCAATCTCAAGCAAATGCCCACTGGGTAGACATTCAAAGAATAGAACTATCCATAATTGTGTTACTAATTGCTCGGAATTCAACAGTTCTCCCAGTGGCGGTGCTGTGGGAAATGGGAGTGGTCTCTGAAGCGGAGTGGTAGACAATTATTAAAGCACCGCATAAGGGAGCTCAAAGCCAAATCAACTCCAGCGCTTATGATCTTGTGATTAATGCTCGGGGGGGGCTGTTTCCTGCATCATACTCGCAGACTGGTGACGGACGGAGCCACAGACTCCATTGAATCCAAGGCGCTATGCCCAAGGGAGCTGAGCGTTAAATAATACGCACAGACTCTGTCCTCTGGGAGCTCCATGCAGAACATTCCACCCACCAACTGATGCCCGTGGGAGTTCTGGGTGTAGAATTGTACCCGCAGCACTGCATCAAACTCACAGATTAAAACTCGAGAGAGAGAGAGAGCGATCCACTCACAAATGTACGCAGAGATCAATGAAGCCCACATATTAGTGGGCTCGGGATCTCATGCTATATATATTAAACCTATGGATTAACTGCAGGAGAGGTCGCCTACACATCACTATCAACCCACGGATTAACGTTACATTTAATTTAAACCCAGTTTTATCTCCGTGAAACGCATTAAACAAAATGATTTCAAAGTGATGAAAGTTATTGATTGAAGCTTATTTAGTAACCATGTTACCAGCTGAAATAACCTTCCATTTATTTTACCTTCTCTTTCCCTCTGTTATATCGTCGCACTGCTCTGTTACCATAGTGACACGCCCCCTTTCGCATGATATCCTATTTTTTAATCGTGCTTTAATTTTCTTTTTTTTTTACAAGATTAAAATGCAACTGATAAGCTCCTGCCTCCAGACGGTGGTGAGTGAACTCGATCGGGAGGTTTTTAATCTCCTTAATGACCCTCGATCATTAGCGCCGCCAAATATAACTGGACCTTGTGGTGTAGGGGTCGCCAACCCTCCAGGATTGGCCTGGAGTCTCCAGGAATTAAAGATTCATCTCCAGGACACGGCCGCAAACAACACCCCAGGAGAAAAATCATAGCGTTAAAAAACAATTGTGTTTCTTCATTTTCTTTGAACACTTTTGTTAGCTATAAAAATATGGGAAATGGGGAAAAATGGCTATTTGGCCAACAGTCAAGATTCACCCAGTCAGAGTAACCAAGACGCCGTTCTTTTTCCAATTGGCCGTGGGAAGGCGGGACACCGGGAGGATGGACGTGTTGGACGGACAATGGCAGGAGCGTTGGGGGGGGGGGGGTCAAGTGATGAAATCTCCTGGAATATGTCCAAGCGGGGGTGGTTACCCGAACTGAGGTGACATCATTCGTTCAGAATGAACGAGTGACCGATCGCTCTTCCGAGCAGGTCCGAGAGGCGTGCGTTTCTAGATGGGCTCCGCTGTGTGCTCGGTTAGTAATAGCCCAGACCCAACAGACAGGGACCCATCCCAGCGTAACTGACGGCCTCTTTACATCAGAGCAAAGCAGCCGAGCGCGACGGCTGCCACCCCAGAGAACCCAAGGCGTCTTAGGCCGAGGGTCAGTGAATCTGCCGCGGGATCAAGCGAGATGTGTTTCAGCAAACCGAATGCACAGAGCTGTCCGCACATTGGCACCCCCCGGTGTCTCCAGTCGCCATTAGAAGCCAGCCGGGAGCGAGCATTTCCAGGTTGCCAGGAGGGAAATACAGGTTCCCTTTTCCTGCTGGTAGTCATCACTGGCTATAGTTTGCTAAGGGTACCTGGGGTCGGGGGTCAGGGTCACTGGTATACACCAATGGTATGTGAAGCTTCTCAGTCCTGTCTGATTCTGATTTTAGTACAGTTTATTTGTGATCAATTTAATATCAATAGGTCATTCCCAGCTTGCTAGAACAGTGATTCCAATAGTTAATATCCCAGAGTTATTTTTAATATTCAGTACACCAAGGAAGAAAGAACTTTCATTTCTATAGCGCCTTTCACAACCTCTGGACGTCCCAAAGTGCTTTACAGCCAATGAAGTACTTTTTGAAGTGTAGTCACTGTTGTAATGTAGGAAAACACAGCAGCCAATTTGTGCACAGCAAGCTCCCACAAACAGCAATGTGATAATGACCAGATAATCTGTTTTAGTGATGTTGATTGAGGGATAAATATTGGTCAGGACACCGGGGAGAACTCGCCTGCTCTTCTTCGAAATAGCGCCATGGGATCTTTTACATTACCATCTGAGAGAGCAGACGGGGCCTCGGTTTAATGTCTCAGCTGAAAGATGGCACCTCCGACAATGCAGCGCTCCCTCACTACTGCACTGGGAGTGTCGGCCTGAAATATGGGCTCAAATCTCCAGAGTGAGACTCGAACCCACAACCTTCTGACTCCGAGGCAAGAGTGCGACCCATGGCCAACACAAGTGTCTCACCCTGAGATGTGGTGTGGCCTGAGACGCTCCAAACACAAGTGCCAATGGGATCGATGCCTTACTCCCTTCTTGTTGGCACTGGTACATTGAATAGAGTGTTAAATGGAAAGGTCCCAATATCAGCAGCGTCCTCCAGGATCTTCTAGGAATGCTGTCGATTGGACCTTTGATGAGTTACCTCCGATGAGTAGAGGCAGCACCATCTGTCCCTGGACTAGGGAAGGGCAAAATCCGCCAGGATTCCTGCTCCTTATCATTATCCAATGACCTCTGTTGGAACTGACCCTGGGTAAGGGCAAGGGTCAGGTTCGGCCATGGTGTGCCCCCAGACCCCAGCCTCAAAGGTCAAATCGTCTGGCGGACACTGTCTAGGCTCACGCATGGTGAATGGCTAGTTGGGTAAGAGACAGGAGGGCAGCGGATCCCCATGGAATCTGAACCCTAGCAAGAGTCTTCGAGAGGAGTGGGATGAACCTGAGCAGGAGGGTGGGGGAAGGGGGGGGCGGGTGAGTGTTGTGGGGGGATGTTTCAGTGTTTTGAATTCCAGTCCGTAGGGTCTCCATGAAATCACGTGCATTCTAAAGGACCTCCAGCCTCTGGTACTGGCACAGCAACCCAAGCCATGGTGCCCAAAACGAGTTCCAGTCTGCTACTGGTCCCCTCCCCTCCTCTCTTCCCCCCCCCCCCCCCCCCGCCCTCCATGCTCCAGTACAGATCTTGGCCTCCTGTTGGACTGTCATTGGACAGGAAGCTTCACAGTTCCGAGGTGACCGGCTGAGAAGGTTCATGCGAGAGGGGTTGTACAATTGTTGCTTGTCGTATGTTCCTTTACCCCTGCGTCTTGTCTTATTAATCCTGTGATGTGTTTTTGTCCTTTTTCTTTTCCGTTCTGTTTCGCTAACTCAATGCAGAGGCCAGAAGTAAGTTGTGTTTGATTTTATAATATTCCCTTTCCTTTTTGCATGTCGAGTTGGGGGTGCGATGGTCAGGAGCGTGTGTGTGTGACAGGCGGGCTGTAGGAACCAGTCGGACGGGCATGGCTGAGACTGCGCCATCGCTGGCCTGCCCGGGCTATTCAATGGGGTTGACCCTGCCCTGTAAGAAAGTATGTTCTGTACATGTGCTGACGTGATTTTGGCGGGCATGCAAATCCAAGACCGAAGACCAAATTGAAAGTTTTGAAGTGGATTCAAACAAACATAAATGGGATGGGGGGGAGGTGACACGAAAATGGGAGCTACCATCTTCTGGAGGGGAGGGGAGGGAAAGAGAGACCATTCAATAAGACAGTCCATGGTACATCCATACCAATTTCAAAATGGTTCCTGCGAGCCTGTTAACAGGGGCTACTTCCCAATAATAGACCTCCTAGTGCATTGGTGCAGTAATGGGGGATGAGAACATAAGAACATAAGAAATAGGAGCAGGAGTCGGCCATACGGCCCCTCGAGCCTGCTCCGCCATTCCCCAAGATCATGGCTGATCATCGACCTCAATCTTTGGCATGGTCTGTCCCCCCCCCCTTATTTTCCCAGTTCCGAATCCCAGATAGCCCTTGATGGCTCCCGCCCCCCCCCCCCCCTCTTCCCAAAATCCTATTCCATCGGGTTTCCCCTCTGACCCAGGAGATCCCATTACACATTGATCTCATCCCATCTACTGAAAGGCTAAACAGTTGGGCCCTGAGTAATGGACTAATGGAGATTCCAGGGCAAATCTCGCCAGGCCTTGCGCGCACGGACAGGCTGCCCACAACATTCCACCCGCCGTTTCAGTGCGGCGGCCGCGTGCGAGGGTCTCGCTGGCGGCACGGGGTCTCGCGAAATTCGCCCTTCTGTGTGGCTTCTTGTGACGAGCCAGGGCCAGAAAAGTAGCGACATCCCACGTGTGGACATCGAAGCGGGCGACCCAAGCGTGCAAAGTAACCAGGTCGGGGGGGGGGGGGGGGGGGGGGGGGCGTTGGGGCGGTCCTGTTTCTGGGGCAGCCATGCAATCACAGTCAACACTGAGAATGAACTCCCGATATTCATTAACTGGGGAGGTAAGTCCGTCCAAACTGAACATCATCGATGTCTCCTGGGCGCTCGAAGGAAGCCCCGTCGTTCCTTGATCCAAATGAGGTATCAGCGATGCACACGTTATTCCCAGGCTTTGACCATGAAGAAGAAATGTATTAAAGGGTACGAGGAAATGGGAATGGAGCGGATGGCTCTGAGGCGGGAGACTAGTATCAGCATGATGGGCGAATGGCCTCCTTCCGCACTAAATTTTGTGCACGTTGTATTTCCCTCGGATTGGAAGTTGTGTGATCTGAACAGCGAACACCAACCACAATGCAAATGCACCTGGGTGACTGAGGACCTAAGGGCCTGAATGGGAGCCCGGCTCTGCAGGAGAGTCTGTCTATTAATCTAACTCTCAATGCCAGGAGAAGGGCAGGGAAGCACTTCTTCTCACGAGTAGAATGAGGCAACTTAATCCGACCGGGGCTCGTACTTCACTGGTAATCGGCCCAAAGCATGGGTCTGCAATTCGCCCCCAATTCTGACTTGGTCAATATCTGAGCCTCCTTGGAGCTGTGACCTCGATTAATCTGAATTATCATCTTCCAAATCGGCCAGGAGTCAACTTAGATCCTCCAAATCGGTCCATTCCACCACACCCAACACTTCTCCCGCTGTCCCCGTGAGGAAAGAAGTACCAGGCACACCCATGGGTTTTGATTAAGATTTTTTCGTACTAAAGTTGTTGTGCGTGCAGATGTGCTCTTGGGAAATGTTTGAAAGTGGATCTGATGCTGTAGCAGTGAGTCACGGTAGATGGGGGCACATTGCTGGTGGGACAGGAGGAAGGTGCAGTGACTGGATCGAGGAGGAGGAGGAGATCTCCTGTATCAAGGTGGTATGACTGTGCCTTGGAGCCAGGAGAAAGTTGCACTCCACATCCTCTTCAGGCTTCTGTTGCTCCCTGGGCAAGCGCAGGTACCTTTCCCTCTGTCCTCAAATGTGGGGGTCCTGGTGGGTGGATGCCACGTGTCTGAGGGACAGCCTCACCCACCTGACCTCCCTCTGTTCTTCCTCCTCCTCCTCCTGTTCCAAGAAGCAAGGGTTGGAGGCGAATCTCCAGGGGAAACCCCATTCTGTGCCCTTTCTGAAGGGGGTGGAGGTAACTCAGCAGATGAGAGATTGTGTAGATTGGGCCGATACTCTCTGGAGTTTAGAAGAATGAGAGGTGATCTCATTGAAACGTACAAGATTCTGAGGGGGATTGACAGGGTAGATGCTGAGGTTGTTTCCCCTGGCTGGAGAGTCTAGAACTAGGGGTCACAGTCTCAGGATAAGGGGTTGGCCATTTAAGACTGAGATGAGGAGAAATTTCTTCACTCGGATGGTTGTGAATCTTTGGAATTCTCTACCCCAGAGGGCTGTGATTGCTGAGTCGTTGAGTATATTCAAGACAGAGATTGATAGATTTTTGGATTCTAGGGGAATCAAGGGATATGGAGATCAGGCGGGAAAGTGGAGTTGAGGTAGAAGATCAGCCATGATCTTACTGAATGGTTCGAGGGGCCATGTGGCCTACTCCTGCTCCTAATTTTTAAGTTCTTAGAAATGAAGATAGTTAAATACCTGGCAGAAGCAAAATTGATCTCCGGATTCTGCAAAGCTTTCAGACATCGTTGCTTGGCTCCTTAAATTTACTTCTGCCATTTCTCCTAACAACTGTGGACACACTTTATATAGAAAATAGATTCGTGCCAGCCATAAATGAGGCAGGAATTACTTTAAAAAAAAGTAGGATGTGTGGCATCTTAACCACCTCATTTAGATGTGACGACCCAGTGCAGGGGCGGGGGGGGGAGAATCTTCTGCTGCCCACTGGAAATGACGGCGGAAAATTAGGGGGGAGTTAAAGTGAGCAGGGATCTCATGTAAAAAAAAAATCCCGACCCATTTCCCACCCTCTCCTGCCTGAATGTTGCCGATTACAAGTGGGAAGAAGAGGCAAATCCAGGCGGCACGGGGCTAAGAATGGCACGCTGCCAAGCAACTGAGGCTGAGGGAAGTGTACGGCGGGGGCGAGAGGGGGAGGGAGAGGTTACCAAGGAATTGAACGGGAAGAAAAAACAAGTTTCTCAACAGTTAGGAATAAATTCTAACTTAAAAAAATGCATTTGGAGCTGTAATCTCACGCATGAAGGGTTTTGATAGAGTAAATGAGGAGAAACTGTTTCCAGTGGCAGGAGGGTCGGTAACCAGAGGACACAGATTGGAGATAATTGGCAAAAGAACCAGAGGGGAGATGAGGAGAATTTTATTTACTCAGCGAGTTGTTGTGATCTGGACTGCGCTGCCTGAAAGGGCGGTGGAAGCAGATTCAACAGTAACTTTCAAAAGGGAATTGGATAAATACTAGAAAAGGAAAAACTGGGCTATTGGAAAAGAGCAGGAGAGTGGGACTAATTGGAGAGCTCTTTCAAAGAGCCGGCACAGGCACAATGGGCCGAATGGCCTCCTCCTGTGCTGTAAGATTCTACAATATGTTTCAGTTTAAACTAACCCCTTCAGCTCCTCGACATTAAACTTATTAAAAATATATATAGTTTGTCATTTGCAGGTTACAAGTATCTGAGCATGTGTCATTTCTTACATAGCAGGGAACATAAGAAATAGGAGCAGGAGTAGGCCATCGACTGCTCCGTAACAGGAAGTTACTGTGAGGCCTAAACAGGAAGTTATGATTAAAACCTAAACAGGAAGTTGTTATCTTTTTGTTAAATCCCCAAAAAACAGGACAAGGTGGGGAGCGGGGCGGGGTGGGGGGAAGGTTTGAATGCTTTACTGCTCAGAGAAATTCATTGTGAACCAGAACAATTAGCCCCCACTCCAGGCCTAACCAGTGATTTATAAAGGTTTAGCATAACTTCCTTGTTTTTGTACTCCAAGCCTCTGTTTATAAAGCCAAGGATTCCATATGCCTTTTTAACAGCCTTCTTGACTTGTCCAGCCACCTTCAAAGTCATCTTTGTTGTCTTTGTTGATGCTCAAAATTAACTTGAAAACCTACAAACCGATTATATAAGACGGGGAGAAAAGACTGTAATTAAAATTGGACTTTTATATTATTGATATTTCCGTGCCGCCCACCAGGCTATTCTTAGCCTCTCTTCACCCAGAGAAGTGGTGAGAATGTGGAACTCGCTACCATGGTGAGTGGTTGAGGCGAATAGTATAGATGCATTTAAGGGGAAGCTGGATAAACACATGGGGGAGAAAGGAATAGAAGGATATGGTGATAGGGTGAGATGGAGGGGTGGGAGGAGGCTCGTGTGGAGCGTAAACACTGACATGGACGTGTTGGGCCGAATGGCCTGTTTCTGGGCTGTACATTCTGTGTAAGTGCATGAGTTGGGACAGTAAAACACCAATAAAATGGCTCAGCCAATAGGGGTTGCCTGTATGAGTTGATTGTAGGCTACAGGTTTCTTACAAGTGTTTATTGGGGGCAGCGGGTGGTTCAGAGGGGATATCAGTCATGAACATAAGGATTGCGCAGTTGAATATGTCTGCTCGCATGATCTGAAATTGTCTAATTAACCTCCGACATGCTCAATGTGATATTCTCTAAAGAGGCTTCTCGCTCCCGCGCCAACCCTCCCCTCCCGCGCCAACCCTCCCCTCCTCATGGAAGGTCATCCCCCCGAGACCCCCCCGGCCCCTGACCCCGAGTAGTTGAGCGCAGAACGGAGATTATCGGACTCTGCAAAAACTTTCAGTTGACGTCATGCTCTACGCACGGAAAGGGTTAATCAATCTTTCGGGAAAGAAAAATTGTATTAAACCTTCGACTAGAATCCGACTGCTTGCTTCTGCGGCAGATGCTGCTTGCTGCCTGTGCCTGTACCTTTCTTTTTAATCATTTCTGCATGGCTGCGATGAGAAGTATTTGGCATAAAACTAATGCTGCGTTTCCCACACAGATTAAGAGGTGTTAAAATGGAGCAGAGGAAGTTGAACGACCAGGCGAATACACTGGTGGATCTGGCCAAGGTTGGTAATGCACTGAACCGTATAAGAATTCCTGGTACGATGTGGAGAGGCCACTCCGTCAACTCGGGTGGCCAACTCTGATTGGGCCTATTCCTGGAGGTTTCATCACGTGACCTCCAACCGCCCTGCCCCCCCACTCTCCCGCCATTGGTCGCCCGACACGCCCATCCCCACAGCCAATCGGAAAGCGAATAGACTCTTCATTACCTGTTTCGATGATTCTTGACTGTCAAACAGCCTTTATTCCCATGTCCGATATTTTTATAACTAATAATTAGTTTAATGCTCCTATGATTTTTTTTTTCTCCCGGGTGTTGCTCGCTGCCGTATCCCGGACATTAATCTTCAATTCCTGGAGACTCCAGGCCAATCCTGGAGGGTTGGCAACCCCTACCACACAAGGAGGGGTCAGTGTTACTGAGCAGGCTCAATCCCCAGGCCTGTGATGAGTTCACTCGGTCAAGGGACGCCACCAGAGGCTACAATTGGCCTCGGCACTCCTGGGCTACGAAGGGCTTAAAAAAAAAAAATCTACCAGGGTTCCTGCTACTGGTGGATAGCTACTGAATCCTTCTGCCATGTGTGATGTGTGGTGGGGGAGGTGGGAGGGAGGATATTGTTGGGCGAGGACAGGATTGGATTTGGTTGTGAATCCTCCCATTGTTGAATGACCTGGCAGCACACACTGTACACTTAAAGGGATACTGGAACCTCACCCCAGTATAGGCGAGCACCTTTGGAAGGGGGCGGGGGAAGAGAAAAACTGTGAATAATATCACAACAACAACTTGTATTTATATAGCGCCTTTAATATAGTAAAACGTCCCAAGGCGCTGCACAGGAGTATTGTAAGACAAAAAATTTGACACTGAGCCACATAAGGAGAAATTAGGGCAGGTGACCAAAAGCTTGGGCAAAGAGGTAGGTTTTAAGGAGCATCTTGAAGGAGGAGAGAGAGGTAGCGAGGCGGACAGGTTTAGGGAGGGAATTCCAGAGCTCGGGGCCCAGGC
The DNA here is from genome assembly GCA_030390025.1 of Squalus acanthias. NCBI lineage: Eukaryota > Metazoa > Chordata > Chondrichthyes > Squaliformes > Squalidae > Squalus > Squalus acanthias. The sequence continues at coordinate 39,678,233 of CM059443.1, forward strand.
AACAGAAGGCACGGCCACCAAAGGTTGAGCGATTATAATCAGGGATGCTCAAGAGGGCAGAATTAGAGGAGTGCAGATATCTCGTGGGGGTTGTGAGGCTGGAGGAGGTTACAGAGATAGGGAGGGAGGCGAGGGCCAGGGAGGGATTTGAAAACAAGGATGAGAATTTTGAAATCGAGGCGTTGCTTAACCGGGAGCCAATGTAGGTCAGCGAGCACAGGGGTGATGGGCGAACGGGACTTGGTGCGAGTTAGGACACGGACAGCCGAGTTTTGAATGACCTCAAGTTTACGTAGGGTGGAATGTGGGCGGCCAGCCAGGAGTGCGTTGGAATAGTCAAGTCTAGAGGTAACAAAGGCATGGATGAGGGTTTCAGCAGCGGATGAGCTGAGGCACGGGGCAGAGACAGGCGATGTTACGGAGGTGGAAGTAGGCGGTCTTTGTTATGCTGCGGATATGTGGTCGGAAGCTCATTTCAGGGTCAAAAATGACACCAAGGTTGCGAACAGTGTGGTTCAGCCTCAGACACATGTTAGGGAGAGGGATGGAGTCGGTGGCTAGGGAACGGAGTTTATGGCGGGGACCGAAAACAATGGCTTCGGTCTTCCCAATATTTAATTGGAGAAAATTTCTGCTCATCCAGAACTGTATGTCGGACAAGCAGTCTGACAACCGTGGAGGGGTCGAGAGAAGTAGTGAGGTGGAGCTGGGTGTCATCAGCGTACATGTGGAAACTGACGCTGTGTTTTTGGATGATGTCGCCAAGGGGCAACATGTAGATGAGAAATAGGAGGGGGCCAAGGATAGATCCTCAGGGGACACCAGAGGTAACGATGCGTAGTAAAACGTCCCAAGGCGCTTCACAGGAGCGTAATCAAACAAAATTTGACGCCGAGCCACATGAGATATAAGGAAAGGCGACCGAAAGCTTGGTCAAAGAGGTAGGTTTCAACGCATGTCTTAATGGAGGAGAGAGAGGCGGAGAGATTTAGGAAGGGAATTCCAGAGCTTAGGGCCCAGGCAGCTGAAGGCACGGCCGCCAATGGTGGAGCGATGGGAATTGGGGATGTGCAAGAGGCCAGAATCAGAGGAGTGCAGAGATCTTGGAGGGTTGTGGGGCTGGAGGAGGTTACAGAGATAGGGAGGGGGGCGAGGCCATCGAGGGATTTGGAAACAATGTCACCGTGTTAGAGGTCAATAGCCCAGCTGTACATTGGAAGATAGGAATTTCTAGACGATAGAAGACCAGGGTGCATTTAGTTTGCCTTCTACCATCCTGGGAGTCACACGATACAACAATAATGGAGTTGTTGACCAATCACAGCGATCAATCTCTATCAGTGAGTCTACAAGTAAGGTCCTTTAGGGAAGGAATCCTGCTGTCCTGCCGTCCTTATCCGGTCTGGGCCTATATGTGACTCCAGTCCCACACCAACGTGGTTGACTCTTAACTGCCCTCTGAAGTAGCCGAGCGAGACACTCCGTATCAAACCTGTTACCAACGGTTAAGGAAGGCGGCTCACCACCACCTTGTCAGGGCAACTAGAGACGGGCAATAAATGCCAGCCTTGCCAGCGACGCCCACATCCCGAGAATAAGTAAAAACAGATGCAGGCACGAGGCGGAGAAAACCCCCAGTGGTGAAGAGCTTTGGGAACCATAGGTCCAAAGTCACCTGTTCCCCCCCGGCGCCCGTGTCGCTGTCCCCCCCCGGCGCTCGTGTTGCTGTCCCCCCCCCCCCCCGGCGCCCGTGTCGCTGTCCCCCCCCCCCCCGGCGCCCGTGTCGCTGTCCCCCCCCCCCGGCGCCCGTGTCGCTCTCCCCCCCCCCCCCCCGGCGCCCGTGTCGCTGTCCCCCCCCCCCCGGCGCCCGTGTCGCTCTCCCCCCGGCGCCCGTGTCGCTGTCCCCCCCCCCCCCCGGCGCCCGTGTCACTCTCCCCCCAGCGCCCGTGTCGCTGTCCTCCTGACGCCCGTGTGTTTCTTTTTGCCTCCCGTTCACAGACACAGAACGTGATGTACGACATCCTGTCGGAGCTGCAGGAAAAGAACGAAGACTTGGAGAAACGGATTGTGATGCTGGAGACCAAACTCGACTCACTAACTGTCAGCCTGCAGGCTTTACCCGGACTGATCACCCAGGCCGTTGGCCAGCAGCAGCGAGACTTCTTTGAGACTCACACACACAGATTTAAACAAGTCACTTACAGTTCAGAGAGGTCATGGACGCCAACACGAAGGCGTCGATCGCCATCGACAGCACCGCATACATCTTCTGACAGCAGCTAGGGCCTTCAGAAGCAGATGATCTGATCTCACTTGGCCATTGTATGGCTTACAATGTTAGCTTTTTTCTATAAAGCCATCTCTATTTATAAGTTTGGTTTTAGGATACCAGAGTGAAGCTGCGTGTTACCGTTAATATTTAAAAGGGTAAAGCAGCTCCCGAGGCTTGTGCCAAGGGGTTCGGGCCAGTCTATAAAGGTTGAAGCCATCTCCCTTAAGCCTCCTCCTCCTCCTCTTCTCCGACCCTTCCTTCCCTCTCTCCCGCCCGCCCAACGACACACCCACAAGTTTTGGCTGTCCAGTGTTGAGCAGTGCAATCTACGAGCAAGGTAGCCCTTTGCTGTCCATCCCAGTCCCATTGTACAGCTCAGTGCAAGACCTTAACATTGAGGATCCTCTACTATATGAATAATTAGGTACAATTAGACAAAGACTGTGGGAAGATACCATTATTCCTGTCCTCTGGCAAGACCCAAGTTTCCATTGTAGAATCTATCCTAGTTACTGTCCTCAACAGACTTTGGGAGGTGATTGGGTTGGGTGGGTGTTTGGTATACAGACAGTCTGCAGGTGGTTTGTGAGCTTCTGTTGGCGCAGGACTACCTCTGCTTATCAAGGCGTGGCCCAGCATCTTGCGTTGAGACACGGTTGCTCGCTCCCGCTATGGCCAAGTGGGTAAAAGACTATCACCGTGTGGCGCAGAGCTAATACAGGCCAGGTTCACTCCATAGTATGAACTGAGCTTGCAGGGCCGCAGCTGTAGGGGACGTTGCACTAGGCCTCAGCATACCCTAGGGTTGGAAGGTAAAGGTGAGCCAGGGTTCCTCCTCCCGAACATGAACCAATGGATGGAGAACATTTGTAGAGGTGGAGCGTCGGCCAGGATCGGGCTGGGATGTGGTGCCCCCTGCCCCATGCTCAAACATCTGTCAACACTTAATGTCTAGACTTGCAACAACAACAACTTGCATTTATATAACGCCTTAATGTAGTAAAACGTCCCAAGGAGCTTCACAGGAGCGATTATCAAACAAAATTTGACACCGAGCCACATAAGGAGATATTGGGACAGGCGACCAAAAGCTTGGTCAAAGAGGTAGGTTTTAAGGAGCGTCTTAAAGGAGGAGAGAGAGGCGGAGAGGTTTAGGGAGGGAATTCCAGAGCTTGGGGCCCAGGCAGCTGAAGGCACAGCTGCCAATGGTGGAGCGATTAAAATCGGGGATGCGCAAGAGGCCAGAATTAGAGGAGCGCAGAGATCTCAGTGGGGTTATGGGGCTGGAGGAGGTTACAGAGATAGGGAGGGGGGAGGCCATGGAGAGATTTGAAAACAAGGATGAGAATTTTTAAATCGAGGCGTTGCTGGACTGGGAGCCAGTGTCAGTCAGCGAGCACAGGGGGCAGATGGGTGAATGGGACTGGGTGCGAGTTAGGATAGACTAGCAGTGATTTGGAGGGTTACCAGAGGCCTGCCCGCTCTTGGTACCCCAGAAGAGCCAGTGCAGGGGTGAAATTGGTCTTCAGCGACAGCGAATCAGCAGCCCGCCTTACACCACGCCCAGTTTTCTTTTCCTTTGACTTCACAGCGGCCTGTCGACTCGCTGCTTCCCGCTTTGCGCTATCGTCGGAGACCGATTTCACTCCCAGCCTCTTCAGGAGAGGAGAAATAAGAAGATAAACTGGGCATTAGATACGGCTTGGAGTCCAAATAATTGTTTGGTAAGTAATGATCCGGGACAAAGTTTATTTTTAAAATGCTGCTGGACTTTGCCACTTGGTCGATAACCTGCAACATCTTAAGGAGACCAAGGAATAGTAAACATAGCGAGGTTATAATGGCATTGGCTGTCTCTTAGACAAGTTAGCGATATAGTATTGGGACAGTTCGCATACCCAGATCTTTGGTGTGGCCAATGACTCGGAAGAGTAACAGGTTTAAATGGAAGCGATTGAGTTGGTCATCGCCTGGGTCTACCTGGCGTTGGTAGAAGTCCTTTTTATGTGTTGTCGAATCACTGAATTATCCCAACTCACCATTGGCTTTTGGGAAATATGGTCCAAGAGTTCTGGGAGAAAGCAATGAGTGTTACAGCAGCAGTGGTATGTCATTTTTAAAGGAAAATACTATTCAGGAAAATCTTAATTTAACACTGGTGACCAGGGTCAATAGAAGGACTCGAGTTTCATTTCTGCCACAGGAACCACCAAATATCAATGTTCAAAGGAAGAAATAGGAAGTTATAGTTTCTGTTTGTACTCTGGGTCTAACTACACTCTTAACATAGCCGACTCTTCCACTAGAAAAATGGCCATCACCCTCCCCGCCCCGCCCCGCCCCGCCCCTCCCCGCTCTTCATTCACCAACAAACCCAATGAAATGGCTGCAGCATCACTTAAAATGGCCGCCTGGCCTGTCCACACAAAATGAAGTGAAATGAAAATTCTGCCAATTGTTTCCACCCCCACTCCTCCTCCCCTTTCTCTTCCCTTACCCCCCTTTCCTTCCCTTTCCCCCCTTCCCTTCCCTTCCCTCCCCTCCCCTTCCCCCTCGCTCACCCACACCCCCTCCCTCCCCCCACTCCCTCTTCCCCTCCCTCCCCCCACTCCCTCTCCCCCCCACTCCCTCTCCTCCCCCCACTCCCTCTCCTCCCCCCCACTCCCTCTCCTCACCCCCCACTCCCTCTCCTCCCCCCCACTCCCTCTCCTCACCCCCCACTCCCTCTCCTTCCCCCCCACTCCCTCTCCTCACCCCCCACTCCCTCTTCTCCCCCTCCACTCCCTCTCCTCCCCCCCACTCCCTCTCCTCCCCCCACTCCCTCTCCTCACCCCCCACTCCCTCTCCTCACCCCCCACTCCCTCTCCTCACCCCCCACTCCCTCTCCTCACCCCCCACTCCCTCTCCTCCCCCCCACTCCCTCTCCTCCCCCCCACTCCCTCTCCTCACCCCCCACTCCCTCTCCTCACCCCCCACTCCCTCTCCTCACCCCCCACTCCCTCTCCTCCTCCCCCCACTCCCTCTCCTCCCCCCCACTCCCTCTCCTCACCCCCCACTCCCTCTCCTCACCCCCCACTCCCTCTCCTCCTCCCCCCACTCCCTCTCCTCCCCCCCCACTCCCTCTCCTCCCCCCCACTCCCTCTCCTCCCCCCCCACTCCCTCTCCTCCCCCCCCACTCCCTCTCCTCCCCCCCACTCCCTCTACCCCCCACTCCCTCCCTCCCACTCCCACTCCCTCCCCCCTTCCCCATCCCCCCATCCCTTCCCCATCCCCCCATCCCTATCCCCAAACCCCCTCCCCATCCCCAAACCCCTTCCCTCCCCCGCCACCCCCCTCCCCTCCCCCCACTCCCTCCCCCACTCCCTGTACCCCCCACTCCCTCCCTCCCCCCTTCCCCAACCCCCCTCCCCTCCCCCCGCTCCCTCCCCCACTCCCTCTCCCCCCCCACTCCCTCTCCCCCCCACTCCCTCCCTCCCACTCCCTCCCCCTTCCCCAACCCCCCTCCCCTTCCCCATCCCCCCTCCCCTTCCCCATCCCCCCTCCCCTATCCCCATCCCCCCATCCCTATCCCCAAACCCCCTCCCCATCCTCAAACCCCCTCCCTCCCCTTCCCTCCCCCCTCACCTTCCCCCCTCCCCTCCCCCCCTCCCCTCCCCCCCTCCCCTCCCCTCCCCTCCCCCCTCCCCTCCCCTCCCCTCCCCTCCTTATCTCCCCCCTCCCCTCCTTCCCTCCCCCTCCCCTCCTTCCCTCCTTCCCTCCCCCCTCCCCTCCTTCCCTCCCCTTCCCCCTGCCCTTCCCCTCCCCCCCCCTCGCCCCCTTCCCCTCCCCCCCTTCCCCTCCGCTCCCTCCCCACCCTCTACCCTCTACCCCCATCCCTCTACCCCCACCTCTACTCCCCCCCCTCCCCTAACCCCTCCACCTTACACCCCCCCGCTCGTCCTGCTCCAATCAGTGCTGCAGCCTCCATTGACACTGGCATGATGCTATTCCGACCCACCTGTCAATCAGTCCGGTGAGGACAAATGAAAACTCAAATTGGCATGCAGCCGGGGTCAGGAGTAAACCAATAGGAAATTGGGTTAATTTGATGCCTCCTTAAAAATGTCGATGCTCAATAAAACTCCCAAATGTCTGAATAACTGGCTCGGTGTGTTTTCTGCCTTACCTGAGAGTGTTTGTATTGGTGGAGATGTTAAAATCAGTTTGGACCAATTTCCATTGATAAATTCACCAATTTTTTTTTAGAACTGGGCTGTTAATCGATTTAAAAACTGATTTCCTCCTGAATTTGATTTTTTCCCCACAATATTTCCCCCAAAACTGGGTCTGAAATGCACACATCGCATCTGTGACATGAGCTTGCGTTGCAGTGACATCACCAGTGCGATACACGCTCTCTCGACCTGATTCTCGTCAGGAAAAGAAAAAGGAAAGTGCAGTCTTTAAGGGAACGTGGAGCTCGTTTACATAGTGCCCTAAGCACATCAACAACAACCTGCATTTATATAGTGCCCTTAACGTAGTAAAACGTCCCAAGGCGCTTCACAGGAGCGATTATCAAACAAAATTTGACACCGAGCCACATAAGGAGATATTAGGGCAGGAAGAGGTCGGTTTTAAGGAGCGTCTTAAAGGAGGACAGACAGGCGGAGAGGTTTAGGGAGGGAATTCCAGAGCTTAGGGCCCAGGCAGCTGAAGGCACGGCCGCCAATGATGGAGCGATGGAAATCGGGGGATGCTCAAGAGGGCAGAATTGGAGGAGCGCAGAGATCTCGGAGGGTTGTAGGGGGCGGAGGAGATTACAGAGATAGGGAGAGGCGAGGCCACGGAGGGATTTGTGAACGAGGATGAGAATTTAATAGTCGAGGACCAGGAACCAATGTAGGCCAGCGAGCACAGGGGGTGATGGGTGAATGGGACTTGGTGCGAGTTAGGACACGGGCAGCAGAGTTTGGGATGAGTTGAAGTTTACGGAGGGTGGAAGATGGGAGGCCGGCCAGGAGAGCGTTGGAATAGTCCAGTCTGGAGATGATAAAGGCATGAATGAGGGTTTCAGCAGCAGATGAGCTGAGGCAGGGGCGGAGACGGGCGATGTTACAGAGGTGGAAGTAGGCGGTCTTGGTGATGGAGAGGATATGGGGTCGGAAGCTCAGCTCAGGGTCAGATAGGACACCAATATACGAACAGTCTGGTTCAGCCTCAGACAGTGGCCAGGGAGAGGGATGGAGTCGGTGGCCAGGGAGTTTGTGGTGGGGCCAATCTTTATACTCATTGCTAGTTAGGTATGGAGTGGGACAGGACGAAAGCGTAGTGGGTATGTTGCTGGACTGATAATCCAGAGAAGGTAAGTTGAGATCCCATCAGTATGGGAAGTTGAATTCCGTTGAAAGAGGAAACCTGGAAATAGAGAGCTGGTCTCAGTAAAAGTGGCCATGAAGCTGTCGGATTGTTGTAAAAGCCCAACTGGTTCACTAATGTCCTTCAGGGATGGAAACCTGCCGTCCTTACCCGGTCTGGGCCTATATGTGACTCCAGTCCCACACCAAGTGATTGACTCTTAACTGCCCTCCTAAGTGGCCTCGCAAACCAGTTGTGCAATAAATGCCGGCCTCGGCAGCAACGCCCTCATCCCGAGAGTGAATAATTAGAAAATCAACCTCACTTCTTACATTGATAGTCCCCTGAAAACTGAGGTGCTCACATCGAGCTCCCTTAGGCAGAATCTCCCAACAACTGTTACTGTCTCACTGTCCTAGTGGCAGGTTAAGTGGGCAAAGCCAGAACGATTAACGTTAGTTTAACTTTTAATTTTAAAATCACTCGAGGTTCGGAGAGCGACTGGCGATGGGACCTCGGAAAGTGGTGTCCCATCAATTGTGTAAATAATTGTGAGTTTACCATTGAATGTACATTTTTTTTCTAATCCTCTGCTTGTTTTCTTGAGTTTTAACAATGTTCAAAATAAAAAACTTTTTTTTAACTGATTTGCTTCAAATTTACCTTGGATCTGTCGGGGGTGCAGTTTTTTTTCACCAATGTAAATAAATCTTGAAAAGCCTGTGTTTTAAATTAGCAATAACACCTAACTTTAACAATGTTTACTTATTTATTCATCTTACAGATCTTATGGCAAAAGTAAATAATAAATGTGCCTTGCATTTCTCCAACACAACGGGACAGGAAGAGAGAGAGAGATTATTGTCTGATCATCAATTCTTCTCTCTAGCCTCCAAGCTCTCTGTGTCTCTCTCTCTCTCTCTCCCTTGTCTCTATTTTATCAATATTATTTTGATCGAGATTCTCCTGAACTTCCCTGTTCCATCTGAGCTCCAAATCGCCTGTACTACAACAACTTGTATTTATACAGCGCCTTTAACAGAATAAAACGTCCCAAGGTGCTTCACAGGAGCGATTATCAAACAAAATTTGACACCGAGCCACACAAGGAGATATTAGGACAGGTGACCAAAAGCTGGGTCAAATGGTTTTAAGGAGCATCTTAAAGGAAGAGAGAGAGGCGGAGAGGTTTAGGGAGGGAATTCCAGAGCTCAGGGCCCAGGCAGCTGAAGGCACGGCAGCCAATGGTGGAGCGATGATAATTGGGGATGCTCAAGAGGCCAGAATTAGAGGAGCGCAGAGATCTCGGGGGGGTGGGTGGGGGGGTGGTGGTTGTAGGATTGGAGGAGATAGGGAGGGGCGAGGCCCCACACACTCTCCCTCCAACCTGCCTCCTCATTGTGGTGAAATCAAGACTCATTGCGCGGATTCCCTACTCTAACCCATTCTTTCCTGGGACCCTAAACTTGTGGCAGATCCTCCCCGTCCCTCAATCTACCCCCCCCCCCCCCGCCCCACACAATCTCTAGGATTGGTGTCATACGCATTGTAATTTTGGGCTGGCTCCCAACGCACAACACAAAGGCAAGTTTCCATAACCAGCACCAGGCCTCCAAGAACTGGAACTTGTTGCCTTATGTGAATGGGATAGTTCACCATAGGAACATCCTGCTGCTCACTACTTCACGCGGGAAATTCATGCAACAAATATGATTCTCCCCCCCGCCCACTCTGAAAGGCAGAAAACGCCAAACTCCGAGACTGTGTCCTTCAGGCTAAAATCAATAGTGTGATTTATTTACAAGTAGTATACAGGCAGTGGCCACCTTTTTTTCTTATTCATTCATGGGATGTGGGTGTCGCTGGCAAGGCCTGCATTTATTGCCCAGCCCTAATTTCCCTTCAGAAGGTTGAATTGAAATGAGGATAAAATCTAGGCCGACGTTCCCAGTGGCAGTGCTGAGGGAGTGCTGCACTGTCAGAGGTGCCGTCTTTCGGATGAGACGTTAAACCGAGGCCTCATCTGCTCTCTCAGGTGGACGTAAAAGATACTGTTCGAAGAAGAGCAGGGGAGTTCTGGGGCCAATATTTATTCCTCAATCAACATCACTGAAAAAAAACCAGATGATCTGGTCATTATCTCATTGCTGTTTGTGGGATCTTGCTGTGTGCAAATTATCTGCCGCGTTTCCTACATTACAACAGTGACTACACTTCAAAAAGTACTTAATTGGCTGTAAAGCACTTTGGGACATCCTGAGGTCGTGAAAGGCGCTATCGAAATGCAAGTCTTTCTTTTCTTTTCCTTCCCCACATTTCAGACCCGGACTCCTAAATTTGTTAGGATGAGTCGATGTTTGCAATCTCCTGATTTACCCAATCTTGCCCCTTACACTTTCCAAATTAACAGTGTAGAGGGAGCTTTACTCTGTATCTAACCTGTGCTGTACCTGCCCTGGGAGTGTTGTGATGGGACAGTGTAGAGGGAGCTTTACTCTGTATCTAACCCGTGCTGTACCTGCCCTGGGAGTGTTGTGATGGGACAGTGTAGAGGGAGCTTTACTCTGTATCTAACCCGTGCTGTACCTGCCCTGGGAGTGTTTGATGGGACAGTGTAGAGGGAGCTTTACTTTGTATCTAACCCGTGCTGTACCTGTCCTGCGATAATTTCTGGAGTACATCTCCCTGCCCCCCACCATTAGTGCTTAGTAGAAAATTGCAGGCAGGCAGCCATGTGGTAGCAAGGGGTTAGGATACCCCCCCTCCCCTCACCTCCCAGAAAATGACTCCATTGTGTCCACCTGAGAATATTCATTGGGTCTGCGAGAGCTGGAGATTTCTCAAGCAGTCGGCTTGCTCAGGGGGACCGGGAAGATTAATGGGAGCCATTGAAAAACCATTTGCAAACAGACGTGTGCTAAATTGCTTTGTGTTCCTGTCTCTAATTCTCGGCCTCTCTCCCTTGAGGAAGCTGAAGAGGCAGAAAAGCTGGGGGAACATTTGCCTTTCTGTCGCTGCCTGTGGAATCTCTTTCCCAACCCGTCTCCCGGTGGGCACAGTTCCACAGCCTCTGCCTGCGTCTGTGGGTTGGGCTAATGGAAGCTGGGTGACCTTTCCTTGACAGCCACTGCCTGCGGACAAGCAGCTGCACTCGCTGGGGGGGCAATTGGGGGGGCGGGGAGCAAACATTCAGAAGAAAGAGTCTCGGCGGGAGAGAGTGGAGACCGTTCTTGTTTAATTTGCCCGGCCAGTTTCATGACATTAATATGCAACATTCACTGCTCACAGCTGATAAACAAGTGTTTAGGAGCCATCGCCAGCCCTTTTCATTTCCACTCTGGAGAATGAACCCAATTTCTCCACGTACAGGCCAGAAACTGTTAATATTCTTGCACTTGGGGGGACAGGGCACAATTTTGAAATTTGCAGATGTCATGAAAGTGTAGTAAACAGTGAGGAAGATAGTAATAGACTTCAGATGGTTGTGGGTTCAAGTCCCACTCCAGGGACTTGAGCACAAAAATCTAGGCTGACACTCCAGTGCAGTGCTGAGGGAGTGCTGCACTGTCGGAGGTGCCGTCTTTCGGATGAAACGTTAAACTGAGGCCCCGTCTGCCCTCTCAGGTAGACAAGAAAGATCCTACGGCCACTATTTTGAAGAAGAGCAGGGGAGTTAACCCTGGTGTCCTAGCCAATATTTATCCCTCAATCAACATCACTAAAAACAGATTATCTGGTAATTATCACATTGCTGTTTGTGGGAGCTTGCTGTGCACAAATTGGCTGCCGCATTTCCTACATTTCAACAGTGACTACACTTGAGATATATAAATGCAAGTTCTTTCTTTCATAGGTGATCTCTCTAGCCTCTGACCTCTTTCCCTGCCAATGATATTTTAGTTACTGTTCCTCTGTACTTTCCTTTCTTGTAATCTCTCAGCTACAAATATCCTGTACTATAGAAACACAGGAACAGGAGGAGGCAATTCGGCCCCTTGAGCCTGTTCCGCCATTCAATTAGATCGTGGCTGATCTACTTCTTAACTCCATTTACCTGCCTTGGTTCCATTACCCTTAATACCCTTACCCAACAAAAACCTATCGATCTCAGTTTTGAAATCTTCAAAGTCTGTGCAACCTGTCCTCAACCTCAATTTAACCCTTTTAGTACCGGTATCATTCTGGTGAATCTGCGCTGCTCCCCCTCCAAGTCCAATATATCCTTCCTGAGGTGCGGGGCCCGGAACTGAACGCAGTTACTCCAGATGGGGTCTGACCAAGGTTCTGTACAACTGAAGCATTTGTAGCATTCATACAGCATGATTACTGACTAGGCCTCCAAAAAGATATGTCCAGGACAGGTGTTTTTTATTCCAATAGATTGAGTAGATTGGGCCTGTACTCTCTGGAGTTTAGAAGAATGAGAGGTGATCTCATTGAAACATAGAAGATTCTGAGGGGGATTGACAGGGTAGATGCTGAGAGGTTGTTTCCCCTGGCTAGAGAGTCCAGAACTAGGGGGTCACAGTCTCAGGATAAGGGGTCGGCCATTTAGGACTGAGATGAGGAGGAATTGCTTCACTCAGAGGGTGGTGAATCTTTGGAATTCTCTACCCCAGAGGGCTGTGGATGCTCAGTCGTTGGGTATATTCAAGGCTGAGATTGATAGATTTTTGGACTCTCGGGGAATCAAGGGATATTGAGATCGGGCGGGAAAGTGGAGATGAGGTAGACGATCAGCCATGATCTTATTGAATGGCGGAGCAGGCTCGAGGGGCCGAATGGCCCAATCCTCCTAATTCTTATGATCTTATTCCAGTTGGAAACCCATCCATGGAAAGTGCACTGCTGCCAACTCTCCAATGTATTTGTTACTTGTGGGTCAGGCATTCACAGCAGTCCACTCAGCGAGCTGGCTCTTGCCAACTGCAAGGGCACACAGTAGAATGAGGAATCACAGTCCAGGTGTTCGAGAGATGAGGCCTAGTCAGTAATGATGAGTTTGCCATTCTTCATTCCCCAACGTGAATGAAATCATTTAAAAATCTTTAAAAATTCATTATTTCAATAATGTCATCATCCTTTTAAGGCTGCAAAGGGAAGGAATAAAAAAAGAAATGTCCTGGGCAGGTGTTTTCTTATTCCAATTTTCTCCACCACTTTCCTTAAGTCGCTGACTCAACAACAACTTGCATTTATATAGCGCCTTTAACGTAATAAAACGTCCAAGGAGCTTCACAGGAGCGTAAATCAAACAAAATTTGACACCAAGCCACATAAGGAGATATTAGGACAGGCGACCAAAAGCTTGTTTAAAGAGGTCGGTTTTAAGGAGCGTCTTAAAGGAGAAGAGAGAGGTGGAGAGGTTTAGGGAGGGAATTCCAGAGCTTAGGGCCCAGGCAGCTGAAGGCACGGCCGCCAGTGGTGGAGCGAAGGAAATCGAGGATGCTCAAGAGGCCAGAATTGGAGAAGCGCAGAGATCTCGGGGGATTGTAGGGCTGGAGTATGCAGTGTGTCCTCATAATTTAACCCTTTTAGCCCCGGCACCATTCTGGTGAATCTGCGCTGCTCCCCCTCCAAGGCCGATATATCCTTCCTGAGGTGCGGGGCCCAGAACGGAACCCAGTTACTCCGATGGGGTCTGACCAGAGCTCTGTACAACTGAAGCATCACTTCCTCATATTCCAACCCCCTCGAGATAAAGACCGACATTCCATTAGCCTTTTCAATTATTTTTTGTACCTGTCCACCAGCTTTGTGTTTTCTGTACTGAGACTGCTACATCTCTCGGCTCCTCCCCACTCCCAGCTTCTCACCATTTAGAGAATACTCTGATCGATCTTTCTTGGGTCCACAGTGGGTGACCTCACACTTCCTCACATTGAACTCCATCTGCCACAGTTTCGCCCACTCACTGAATCGATCAATGTCCCTTTGCAACTTTCTGCTCCCGTCCACACTGCTTACTGAGCCTCCTAGCTGGGTGTCGTCAGCAAACTTGGATACACGGCTCTCTATTCCATTATCCAAGTCATTTATAAATATAGTGAAAAGCTGAGGCCCCAGTACAGATCCCCTGGGAGACACCACTGCTCACATCCTGCCAGTTGACGTACAGACCCATTATCCCCACTCTCCATCTCCTGCCTCCGAACCAATTCCCTTCCCTATTTGTTAGCTGAAACACTGGCGATAGTCTAGAGGGCACCTTCAAGGTGACAATGTGCTTTATGTAGGACACGAGTTAATCCTGTTATATTAATCAGGGGAGGGAAAAGGGATAGAGACTCGCAGTGTGAAACGGGAAACAGGTCAGAAACTAATTTTAACACAGAAGTGAAAAAACCCATTTTCAGTTTTACTCCGAATTCCCCAATCTGTTGCTTACTCTGCTGCGGGCCGGGCTGTCACTGTCTCCTCCAGTCTCTGCTCCCTGTCACCATGACAGTCGATTTCTGGGTCAGCCATGCTGCTGAGTTTGACAACCTCAATTTCTCGGTTCATTATTCCCGCAGAATTCCCAAGGTAATAAGAGAGTTTTTTGCCGCACTGTGTGCTCCTCCGGGTGTTAAACTGAACTGTTCCATCTGCAATCATTTCGGGTTTTTTTTGTGAAATATTTTAATATTGCCCTTGAAGCAAAGCTACACAAAACTCGACGTATTGCCGCAAGGTCTTTGACCAGTCACAGTTCTCACACTGTCTGAAACGCTTTGCCATTCAGAGGGGTCAGTAACCTCTTCAAATTGTACCCCAGTGAGAGTCAGTGTGTGTGGAACCCGTACCCCAGTGAGAGTCAGTGTCTGTGGAACCCGTACCCGAGTGAGAGTCAGTGCCCGTGGAACCCGTACCCCAGTGAGAGTCAGTGTGTGTGGAACCCGTACCCGAGTGAGAGTCAGTGTCTGTGGAACCCGTACCCCAGTGAGAGTCAGTGCCCGTGCAACCCGTACCCCAGTGAGAGTCAGTGTCTGTGGAACCCGTACCCCAGTGAGAGTCAGTGCCCGTGGAACCCGTACCCCAGTGAGAGTCAGTGTGTGTGGAACCCGTACCCCAGTGAGAGTGAGTGTCTGTGGAACCCGTACCCCAGTGAGAGTCAGTGTGTGTGTAACCCGTACCCCAGTGAGAGGCAGTGTCTGTGGAACCCGTACCCCAGTGAGAGTCAGTGTCTGTGGAACCCGTACCCCAGTGAGAGTCAGTGCCCGTGGAACCTGTACCCCAGTGAGAGTCAGTGTGTGTGGAACCCGTACCCCAGTGAGAGTCAGTGTGTCTGTAACTCGTACCCCAGTGAGAGTCAGTGTCTGTGGAACCCGTACCTCAGTGAGAGTCAGTGTCTGTGGAACCCGTACCCCAGTGAGAGTCAGTGTCTGTGGAACCCATACCCCAGTGAGAGTCAGTGTGTGTGGAACCCGTACCCCAGTGAGAGTCAGTGTGTGTGGAACCCGTACCCCAGTGAGAGTCAGTGTCTGTGGAACTGTACCCCAGTGAGAGTCAGTGTGTGTGGAACCCGTACCCCAGTGAGAGTCAGTGTGTGTGTAACCCGTACCCCAGTGAGAGTCAGTGCCTGTGGAACCCGTACCCCAGTGAGAGTCAGTGCTCGTGGAACCCGTACCCCAGTGAGAGTCAGTGTGTGTGGAACCCGTACCCCAGTGAGAGTCAGTGTCTGTGGAACCCCTACCCCAGTGAGAGTCAGTGTGTGTGGAACCCATACCCCAGTGAGAGTCACTGTGTGTGGAACCCGTACCCCCAGTGAGAGTCAGTGCCCGTGAAACCCGTACCCCAGTGAGAGTCAGTGTCTGCGGAACCCGTACCCCAGTGAGAGTCAGTAACTGTGGAACCCCTACCCCAGTGAGAGTCAGTGCCTGTGGAACCCGTACCCCAGTGAGAGTCAGTGCTCGTGGAACCCGTACCCCAGTGAGAGTCAGTGTGTGTGGAACCCGTACCCCAGTGAGAGTCAGTGTCTGTGGAACCCCTACCCCAGTGAGAGTCAGTGCCTGTGGAACCCATACCCCAGTGAGAGTCAGTTCTCGTGGAACCCGTACCCCAGTGAGAGTCAGTGTCTGCGGAACCCGTACCCCGGTGAGATTCAGTGCCTGTAGAACCCGTACCCCAGTGAGAGTCAGTGTGTGTGGGACCCGTACCCCAGTGAGAGTCAGTGCCCGTGGAACCTGTACCCCAGTGAGAGTCAGTGTGTGTGGAACCCGTACCCCAGTGAGAGTCAGTGTGTCTGTAACTCGTACCCCAGTGAGAGTCAGTGTCTGTGGAACCCGTACCTCAGTGAGAGTCAGTGTCTGTGGAACCCGTACCCCAGTGAGAGTCAGTGTCTGTGGAACCCATACCCCAGTGAGAGTCAGTGTGTGTGGAACCCGTACCCCAGTGAGAGTCAGTGTGTGTGGAACCCGTACCCCAGTGAGAGTCAGTGTCTGTGGAACTGTACCCCAGTGAGAGTCAGTGTGTGTGGAACCCGTACCCCAGTGAGAGTCAGTGTGTGTGTAACCCGTACCCCAGTGAGAGTCAGTGCCTGTGGAACCCGTACCCCAGTGAGAGTCAGTGCTCGTGGAACCCGTACCCCAGTGAGAGTCAGTGTGTGTGGAACCCGTACCCCAGTGAGAGTCAGTGTCTGTGGAACCCCTACCCCAGTGAGAGTCAGTGTGTGTGGAACCCATACCCCAGTGAGAGTCACTGTGTGTGGAACCCGTACCCCCAGTGAGAGTCAGTGCCCGTGAAACCCGTACCCCAGTGAGAGTCAGTGTCTGCGGAACCCGTACCCCAGTGAGAGTCAGTAACTGTGGAACCCCTACCCCAGTGAGAGTCAGTGCCTGTGGAACCCGTACCCCAGTGAGAGTCAGTGCTCGTGGAACCCGTACCCCAGTGAGAGTCAGTGTGTGTGGAACCCGTACCCCAGTGAGAGTCAGTGTCTGTGGAACCCCTACCCCAGTGAGAGTCAGTGCCTGTGGAACCCATACCCCAGTGAGAGTCAGTTCTCGTGGAACCCGTACCCCAGTGAGAGTCAGTGTCTGCGGAACCCGTACCCCGGTGAGATTCAGTGCCTGTAGAACCCGTACCCCAGTGAGAGTCAGTGTGTGTGGGACCCGTACCCCAGTGAGAGTCAGTGTCCGTGGAACCCGTACCCCAGTGAGAGTCAGTGTCCGTGGAACCCGTACCCCAGTGAGAGTCAGTGTCCGTGGAACCCGTACCCCAGTGAGAGTCAGTGTCCGTGGAACCCGTACCCCAGTGAGAGTCAGTGTCCGTGGAACCCGTACCCCAGTGAGAGTCAGTGTGTGTGGAACCCGTACCCCAGTCAGAGTCAGTGTCTGTGGGACCCGTACCCCAGTGAGAGTCAGTGTCCGTGGAACCCGTACCCCAGTGAGAGTCAGTGTCCGTGGAACCCGTACCCCAGTGAGAGTCAGTGTGTGTGGAACCCGTACCCCAGTGAGAGTCAGTGTGTGTGGAACCCGTACCCCAGTGAGAGTCAGTGTGCGTGGAACCCGTACCCCAGTGAGAGTCAGTGTCTGGGGAACCCGTACCCCTGTGAGAGTCAGTGTGTGTGGAACCCGTACCCCAGTGAGAGTCAGTGTCTGCGGGACCTGTACCCCAGTGAGAGTCAGTGCCTGTAGAACCCGTACCCCAGTGAGAGTCAGTGTGTGTGTAACCCGTACCCCAGTGAGAGTCAGTGTCCGTGGAACCCGTACCCCAGTGAGAGTCAGTGTGTGTGGAACCCGTACCCCAGTGAGAGTCAGTGTGTGTGGAACCCGTACCCCAGTGAGAGTCAGTGTCTGGGGAACCCGTACCCCAGTGAGAGTCAGTGTCTGTGGAACCCGTACCCCAGTGAGAGTCAGTATCTGTGGAACCCGTATCCCAGTGAGAGTCAGTGTGTGTGGAACCCGTACCCCAGTGAGAGTCAGTGCCTGTGGAACCCGTACCCCAGTGAGAGTCAGTGTGTGTGGAACCCGTACCCCAGTGAGAGTCAGTGTGTGTGGAACCCGTACCCCAGTGAGAGTCAGTGCCTGTGGAACCCGTACCCCAGTGAGAGTCAGTGTCTGTGGAACCCGTACCCCAGTGAGAGTCAGTGTGTTTGGAACCCGTACCCCAGTGAGAGTCAGTGTGTGTGGAACCCGTACCCCAGTGAGAGTCAGTGTGTGTGGAACCCGTACCCCAGTGAGAGTCAGTGCCTGTGGAACCCGTACGCCAGTGAGAGTCAGTGTGTGTGGAACCCGTACCCCAGTGAGAGTCAGTGTCTGTGGAACCCCTACCCCAGTGAGAGTCAGTGTGTGTGGAACCCGTACCCCAGTGAGAGTCAGTGTGTGTGGAACCCGTACCCCAGTGAGAGTCAGTTGTCGAGAAAGGTGAAAATTGGGAGAGAAGAATTTTTTTCATAACACTATTGCAAAATGTCAATTAAAATTCCCCTGATTGTGTGTGATTTGAATTCTGAGAGTCCTGTTTCTGTGATTAAGAGATATTGTGATTATCGCACTGCCCCAGTTGGCTTTGCTCACACTGAGACAAGGTGAGCTGGCGTTTGGAGTGTCGGCCCTCCCCTGCCCATCGACTCTACTTCAGCGAATGAATCTTCGCTGATCTTGGCAAAGCTGAACCTGGGGTTTGCTGAGGCCGACCTAATGTTCTCCAGTCTCCAGGGAGCGAGGTATTCCCCGGAACTCAGTTACAGCCACTAAATATAGACTGATCAATACGGCAGCAAGATATAGGATTAATAACGCGGAACTGAAATTCAGTCCAGCTGGGGTCCAATGAATCGGACGGCTATGCGATGCCAAGAAGCAGTCTCCAGAGAGATGGGAGGTTCTGCCACCAACTCCATTCCCTGGACACCGACTCCATCCCTCTCCCTAGCATCTGTCTGAGGCTGAACCAAACCGTTCGCAACCTTGGTGTCCTATTTGACCCCTGAGCTGAGCTTCCGACCCCGTATCCTCTCCATCACCAAGACCGCCTATTTCCACCTCCGTAACATCGTCCGTCTCCGCCCCTGCCTCAGCTCATCCGCTGCTGAAACCCTCATCCGTGTCTTTGTTATCTCCAGATTTGACTATTCCAACGCTCTCCTGGCCGGCCTCCCATCTTCCACCCGCCGTAAACTTCAGCTCATCCAAAACTCTGCTGCCCCCGTGTCCTAACTTGCACCCAGTCCCGTTCACCCATCACCCGCTATGCTCGCTGACCTACATTGGCTCCCGGTCCGGCAACGCCTCGATTTTAAAATTCTCATCCTTGTTTTCAAATCCCTCCATGGCCTCACCCCCTCCCTATCTCTGTAACTTCCTCCAGCCCCACAACCCTCTGAGATCTCTGCGCTCCTCCAATTCTGGCCTCTTGAGCATCCCCGATTTTAATCGCTCCACCATTGGTGGCCGTGCCTTCAGCTGCCTGGACCCTAAGCTCTGGAATTCCCTCCCTAAACCTCTCCGCCTCTCTCTCCTCCTTTAAGATGCTCCTTAAAACCCACTTCTTTGACCAAGCTTTTGGTCACCTGTCCTAATATCTCCTTATGTGGCTCGGTGTCAAATTTTGTTTGATAATCGCTCCTGTGAAGCGCCTTGGGACGTTTTACTACGTTAAAGGTGCTGTATAAATGCACGTTGTTGCTTACATTCCTTTGAGGCGGAGGCCTTCAGTCTGTAGTGTAGGCCTGCAATGGGATTATCACTTTTGCCCCTTCATGTGTGAATCCTGGATGCTAAAAGAGAGAAGGCACGATTATTGGTGATCTGTCGCTCTGTCTCTTTCTTCCTCTCTCTCTCTGTCTCGCTTGCTCTTACTGGCCAGTCAGTGTTACTTAGTCATCCATTATTTTGATCCCTCCATAAATTTACTGGATTCAGAAATAGCTGCTTCAATTTTATGGCCAATCTGCTAAAAGTGGATTGTGAAATAAAGCGTAAAGTTCCTTAATGAGCAGATTAACTCTCCCAGATGCAGCAATACAGGATGGGGAGCGGGGCTACAGCAGGCCATCAGCAGCGAGTGATATCATCTCACCAACCATTCTGTATAATGTGACAGCACTAAAGTGAGAAAGGAATCAGACTGCAGAGCGAGGCAGATACAGAGGGAGAACAAAGCAGTCAGAGAACGCACGAGACACACAGAGACTGACAGGAAGCACAAAGGGATTCAGAGTGAGGAACAGTCATTGGGTGAGAGTCACAGGGATAGAAAGTCACAGGAAAGCTTCATACCAGAAGACTAGCTCTCTGATGCTATTTCTTTGAAAGGGTGTGGGGCAAACATGGGAGCTGATCAACCGTGATCGGAAACAGGCCGATTATGTGGAAGCATGGAGCAGAGGGTTCTCCACGTGGGAACGGCCATTTCACCGTTGGCTCAGTAGGCAGCACTCTCACCTCTGAGTCATAAGGCCGTGGGTTCGAGCCCCACTCCAGAGACTTGAGCAAATAATCCAGGCTGACACTCCCAGTGCAGTACCGAGGGGGCACCACACTGTCGGAAAGGGCAGTATTGAGGGAGCGCCGCACTGTCAGAGGGGCAGTACTGAGGGAGCGCTGCACTGTCGGAGGGGCAGTACTGAGGGGGCGCCGCACTGTCGGAGGGGCAGTACCGAGGAAGCGCTGCACTGTGGGAGGGGCAGTACTGAGGGAGCGCCGCACTGTTGGAGGGGCAGTACTGAGGGGGCGCCGCACTGTCGGAGGGGCAGTACTGAAGGAGTGCTGCACTGTCGGAGGGGCAGTACTGAGGGAGCGCTGCACTGTCGGAGGGGCAGTACTGAGGGAGCGCCGCACTGTTGGAGGGGCAGTACTGAGGGGGCGCCGCACTGTCGGAGGGGCAGTACTGAAGGAGTGCTGCACTGTCGGAGGGGCAGTACTGAGGGAGCGCTGCACTGTCGGAGGGGCAGTACTGAGGGAGCGCCCCACTGTTGGAGGGGCAGTACTGAGGGAGCGCCGCACTGTCGGAGGGGCAGTACTGAGGGAGCGCCCCACTGTTGGAGGGGCAGTACTGAGGTGGTGCTGCACTGTCGGAGGGGCAGTACTGAGGAAGTGCTGCACTGTTGGAGGGGCAGTATTGAGGAAGTGCTGCACTGTCGGAGGGGAAGCACTGAGGGAGCATCGCACTGTCGGAGGGGCAGTACTGAAGGAACGCTGCACTGTCGGAGGGGCAGTACTGAGGAAGTGCTGCACTGTCGGAGGGGCAGTACTGAGGGAGCGCTGCACTGTCGGAGGGGCAGTACTGAGGGAGCGCCGCACTGTCGGAGGGGCAGTACTGAGGAAGTGCTGCACTGTCAAAGGGGCAGTACTGAGGGAGCGCGGCACTGTCGGAGGGGCAGTACTGAGGAAGTGCTGCACTGTCAAAGGGGCAGTACTGAGGGAGCATCGCACTTTGGGAGGAGCAGTCCTGAGGGAGTGCTGCACTGTCGGAGGTGCCGTCTTTCAGATGAGACGTTAAACCGAGGCCCCGTCTGCCCTCTCAGGTGGAAGTAAAAGATCCCATGGCCACTATTTTGAAGAAGAGCGGGGGAGTTCTTCCCAGTGTCCTGGGGCCAATATTTATCCCTCAATCAACATCACTAAAACAGATTATCTGGTTATTATCACATTGCTGTTTTTGGGAGCTTGCTGTGCGCAAATTGGTTGCCGTGACTACACTTCAGAAGTACTTCATTGGCTGTAAATGCTTCAGTGGGATTGATTGATTTGATTGATTTGATTGATTTCTTTCTTTCTTTCTTTCTTTCTCTCTATCACTGGCAGCTGATGACCATGAAAGCTTTGGGTCAGACCGATACGCGCTCCTCAGCTGGGTTCTTCTTTCCTTCCTTAAGGTTTAATGTTTGGGCCGATCGGTGAGGGCCGCTGCAGTTGACCTCAGAACCCTTGCTAGCAGGGAGGGGAAAAGGCGGTCAAGCTTGCCACATCTGATCACCGTCCGGTGACCCCCCCACCCCCGCACAGTCACGGACGTGGGGTTGAGGTCAGGATCGGGTTTTTGCTGTGAGGCTGCCATGGCGGAATATCCTGCTGGCGCGCGGCCCAGACCCATGTACAAGGAGTGAGGTACCAGCGGGCGTGTGGCCCCCATGGAACCCTGCCTCCTGGCAAGAATCAGCGTCTTCAGGAGAGGACGGAGGTGTAAATGGCAAATGAATTCCACTATTCCTCAGTGGTGGGGAGGAGGCTCGTGTGGAGTAGAAACGCCAACATTTGGGCTGAGTGGACTGTTTCTGTGCTGTAGATGTAACTCGATGTAATATGGATGAGTGTGAGGTGGTGTATTTTGGTAGGAAGAATAAGGAGGCCACACAGTGCTTGGAAAATAAGAATCTAAATGAGGTCGAGGAGCAGAGGGATCTGGGGGTAGAGATTCACAAATCACTTAAAGTAGCGACACAGGTTAACAAAAATGACCAAGCACTGGGGTTCATTTCTAGAGGAATAAAATTGAAAAGCAGAGAAGTTATGTTAAACTTGTATAGAACCTTGGTTAGACCACACTTGGAGCACTGGGCACAGTTCTGGTCTCCATATTATACAAAGGATATAGAGGCACTGGAGAGGGTGCAAAAAAGATTTACAAGGATGATACCAGAACTGAGAGGTTATAACCATCAGGAAAGACTGAACAGGCTGGGGCTCTTTTCTCGAGATAAGAGAAGGCTGAGGGGTGACCTGATCGAGGTCTTTAAGATTATGAAGGGGTTCGATAGGTTAGACGTAGAGAAGATGTTTCCACTTGTGGGGGAGACCAGAACTAGGGGCCATAAATATAAGATAGTTGTTGTGGCTGCCGCGAAGCACGAATTGAGGCCGAGTCAATATGTGGAACGCATGGCTTTTTATTACAACTCTTCTGGTCAAAATGGCTGCTACAACATTTCTCTGCCAAACCCTGAGGCCACGCCCACTCCTTTTTTCTTGCCTTAAAGGCAGCATGCGCCTTAAAGGCAAGGTGCCCGATTTATTGTCCACAGACGGAAAAGTGGATTGCGCCCGTTTAGGTGGCGATCCGCCACACAGCTCCCCCCAGAATCCGCTTAGGAGGTGTGGACGAGACGGTGCAGCGGTCTGATGGGCCGGCCGGAGCGGCTCTTGTAGGACGCCGGTGGACGTGGAACAGCCGGGCGTGGAGCAGCCGGGTGAACCGGCTTGAGGGCAGGTCGGCCGCGTGGCGGTGGACGAGCTACAGGGACCTGCTCACCAGGGCTCCGAGTGTGCTGGCTTGAGTCGGTCAACCGACACTTTTTCGGTCCTGTCGCCCACTTGCAGGGTGAAAAATTTGTCCCCAGCCTGTAGCACCTGGTAGGGCCTGTCGTACGGGGGTTGAAGGGGTCCGCGGTCGGCGTCGTGCCAGACGAAAACGAACTGTGCCTGGTGCAGGCTTACTGGGACGTGTGAGGTGGATTCGCCGTGTCGGGCAATGGGCACCGGGGCGAACTGCAGCGCCGGTGAGGCGAAGTCGTGGCGTTGCTGGTCGGCTGACCAGGGTGTCGTGGCGGTGGGCAGGAACTCGCCGGGTACGCGCAGCGGCTGACCGTACAGGAGCTCTGCTGCCGATGCGTGGAGGTCTTCTTTAACCACGGTGCGCAGGTCGAGGAGGACCCACAGGAGTCGGTCGGTCCAGGCGCCGTCCTGGAGGCTGGTTCAAAGAGATGCCTTCAAGGATCTGTGGAACCGCTCACACAGTCCGTTGGCTTGGGGGTGGTATGCTGTGGTGCGGTGAATGGTCACCCCGAGATTGCGTGCGACGGCGGTCCAGAGTTCATAGGTAAATTGCGGACCTCTGTCCGACGTCATGTCGGAGGGGACGCCGAACCGTGCGACCCAGGTGCTGACGAAGGCTCTGGCGATGTCGGCAGTGGTGGTAGAGGTCAGTGGAATTGCCTCGGGCCAGCGCGTGGTGTGGTCAACGATCGTCAGCAAGTGCGTGTGGCCTTGCGACGGCGGCAGGGGCCCGACGATGTCCACGTGGATGTGGTCGAATCTACGCGAAGGGACGGTAAACTCCTCGAGGGGTGCTTTCGTGTGTTGCTGCACCTTGGCCCGTTGGCAGGCTAGGCAGGAGTTGGCCCAAGTACGCACATCCTTGCAAAGGCCGCGCCAGACAAAGCAGTTGGCTACCAATTTGATGGATGCGCGGGCGCCGGGGTGGGAGAGATTGTGGAGAATCTCGAATACTCGGCGGCGCCAGGACGCTGGGACGACGGGCCGAGGTTGACATAGGGATACGTCACACTTGACTGTGACTGCGGTCGGGCCACAGGCGACGTCGGCCAGGTGTAGCCCTGGTAGGTTGGTAGGTGCGGAGAGCTGATCAGGGTCGGTGATCTGGTCTGCTAGCGAGTTGAGCGTAGTCGACTGCCAGGTGTGCGGCGTGGATGGCGGGGCGGGAGAGGCAGTCGGCAACCACATTGTCTCGGCCGGAGACGTGTTGGATGTCCGTGGTGAACTCGGACACTGCCGCGAGCTGGCGCTGCTGCCTGGCAGACCAGGGGTCGGTTGTCTTTGCCATTGCGAATGTCAGGGGTTTGTGGTCGACAAACGCAGTGAAGGGGTGGCCCTCCAGCAAAAAACGAAAATGGCGGACCGCCAGGAACAGCGCGAGGAGCTCGCGGTCGAAGGTGCTGTACTTGACCTCCGGGGGGCGTAGTTGGCGGCTGAAGAAGGCAAGTGGTTGCCAGGCGCCGTCGACCCACTGCTCATACACGGCGCCGACCGCGTGGTCGGAGGCGTCCGTGGTGAGCGCTACCCTGGCATTGGGCCGTGGGTGCGCGAGCAGGGTGGCATTGGCGAGCGCGGTCTTGGTGGAGTCGAAGGCGGCTGACGCGTCTGCCGTCCATTCGACCGCCATCTTGCCGCTCCTGCCCCGGAGGGCTTCATACAGGGGCCTCATGAGGGACGCTGCTTTGGGGATGAAGCGGTTGTAGAAATTCACCATCCCGAGGAACTCCTGGAGGCCTTTGATGGTGGTGGGGCGGGGAAATTGTTGAACGGCCTGCACCTTGGTGGGCAGGGGAATGGCCCCAGCATGGGTGATGTGGTGGCTGAGGAAGTCGATCTTGTCCAGGCTGAACTGGCATTTGGCTGGGCTGAGGATGAGCCCGTGGTCGCTGAGGCGCCCGAACAGGATGCGAAGGTGTTCGAGGTGTTCCTGCTTGGAGGAACTGGCTACCAGGATGTCGTCCAGGTAGATGAACAGGAACTTCAGGTCCCGAAGGACCGAGTCCATGAGCCGTTGGAATGCCTGGGCCGCGTTTTTGAGGCCGAAGGGCATCCGCAGGAACTCGAAAAGGCCGAAGGGGGTGATTACGGCCGTCTTGGGGACGTCCGCGGGGTGGACGGGGACTTGGTGGTAGCCGCGCACCAGGTCGACCTTGGAAAAGACTGAGCGGCCAGCCAGTCTAGCCGAGAAGTCCTGGATGTGCGGCACGGGGTACCGATCAGGGGTGGTGGCGTCGTTGAGGCGGCGGTAATCCCCGCAGGGGTGCCAACCTCCGCCTGGTTTGGGGGCGATGTGGAGTGGGGAGGCCCAGGGACTGTTGGAGCAGCGGATGATGCCGAGCTGTTCCATGGTGGCAAACTCGGTCCGCGCGATCTCCAGTTTGGCCGGGTCCAGCCTGCGGGCGTGGGCGTACACTGGGGGGCCTGTGGTGGGGATGAAGTGTTCCACCCCGTGTTTGCCGGCCTCCGCGGAGAAGGTCAGATTGGTAAGGGCCGGGAATTCGGCCAGGAGTGCCGAGTAGTCATCCGTGGCCCGGGCGTGGCACTGTGACGCCATGTCGGCGGGTTGACGGGGGGCCATGGCGCCCAGGATGGGGGACATGGTGTTCATGTCCACGAGGCGGTGTCGAGGGATGTCTACCAGTAGGCCGTGGGCGCACAGGAAATCTGCGCCGATGAGAGGGGAGAGCACCTTGGCAGTGATGAACTCCCATCGGTAGCGGCGACCAGCGAGGTCGAGGGTGACTGTGCGGGTGCCGTACGTCGGGATGTCCGAGCCGTTAGCAGCAGCCAGCGCCGGTCCTCGTTTGCCCTTTTGGATGTCGAGGGCGGAGGCCGGGATGATGCTGTGCTGAGCTCCAGTGTCGCACAGGAACCGGCGGCCGGTTTTGTCATCCATGACGTACAGCAGGGAGCCCGCGTGGCCCACGGCCATCGCGGGGGCTGGTACGGGGGCGGACTTAAAAGAGCAGGGAGGTGTGCACCATTGTGCCCTGGCGCCAAACCGTGCGTGGTAGTAACAGTGGCCCGGGTTAGTGGGGTGCGAAGGCCCCGTGAGCCCGGTGGCTGGGCCTTGTGGCCGCGTGGTGGCCGGTGAGGGGCGCGCCCAGGAAGTGGCTGCCAGGTCCGGAGTGACGTCGCGGCTGGAGTGAGCGGACAGCAGCTTGTCGGCCTCATCGGCCAGGGCTTCCAGGTCCGTGAGGCCGGACGCCACGATCACTGGGCAGATGCTGAGAGGTAGCTGGCGGATGAACAGCGTGCGGAAGAGGGATCCGGGTGGGCTCTCGTCAGTGAGGGAGAGCATGTGGGAGAGGAGGTCTGACGGTGAGGCATCACCGAGGCCTGGAAGGTCGAGGAGGTGGCAGTTTCGCTGGTATGTCGAGGCCGTGAATTTTTTAAGGAGCGCGGCCTTAAGATGTGCATACTTGCCCTCCTCTGGTGGGTTCTGCAGCGCTGTCCAGACCTTCGTAACTGTGGAGCTACCGAGTGATGTGACGAGGTAGTCGTACTTCGTCCCATCTGTGGTGATGAGTTGCAGCCGGAATCGTGACTCGGCTTGGAGGAACCAGGCTTCGGGCTGGTTTTCCCAAAACTCCGGCAGTTTCACGGAAACTGCGTTCGTGTCCGCCATTGCGGTGCTCGGAATACGTTCTGAGCGTCAGGGTCACCAATGTTGTGGCTGCCGCGAAGCACGAATTGAGGCCAAGTCAATATGTGGAACACATGGCTTTTTATTACAACTCTTCTGGTCAAAATGGCTGCTACAACATTTCTCTGCCAAACCCTGAGGCCACGCCCACTCCTTTTTTCTTGCCTTAAAGGCAGCATGCGCCTTAAAGGCAAGGTGCCCGATTTATTGTCCACGGACGGAAAAGTGGATTGCGCCCGTTTAGGTGGCGATCCGCCACATAGTCACTAATAAATCTAATAGGGAATACAGGAGAAACTTCTTTACCCAGAGAGTGGTGAGAATGTGGAACTCGCTACCACAGGGAGTGGTTGAGGCGAATAGTATAGATGCATTTAAGGGGAAGCTGGATAAACATGAGGGAGAAGGGAATAGAAGGATGAAGTCGGGTGGGAGGAGGCTTGTGTGGAGCATAAACACCGGCATAAGAAATAGGAGCAGGAGTAGGCCAATCGGCCCTCGAGCCTGCTCCACCATTCAATAAGATCATGGCTGATCATCGACCTCAACTCCACTTTCCCGCCCGATCTCCATATCCCTTGACTCCCCCAGAGTCCAAAGTCTATCGATCTCAGCCTTGAATATACTCAATGACTGAGCATCCACAGCCCTCTGGGGTAGAGAATTCCAAAGATTCACAATCCTCTGAGTGAAGAAATTCCTCCTCATCTCGGTCTTAAATGGCCGACCCCTTATCCTGAGACTATGCCCCCTAGTTCTAGACACTCCAGCCAGGGCAAACAACCTCTCAGCATCTACCCTGTCAATCCCCTTCAGAATCTTGTATGTTTCAATGAGATCACCTCTCATTCTTCTAAACTCCAGAGAGTATCGGCCCATTCTACACAATCTCTCCTCATAGGACAGCCCTCTCATCCCAGCAATCAATCTAGTGAACCTTTGTTGCACTGCCTCCAAGGCAAGTATATCCTTCCTTAGATAAGGAGACCAAACTGTGCACAGTATTCCAAGTGTGGTCTCACCAAGGCCCTGTACAATTGTAGCAAGACTTTCTTACTCTTATACTCCAACCCCCTTGCAATAAAGGCCAACGTGCCATTTGCCTTCCGTATTGCTTGCTGTACCTGCATGCTAGCTTTCTGTGTTTCTTACACGAGGACACCCAAATCTCTCTGAACACCAACATTTGAAAGTTTCTCACCATTTAATAAATATTCTGTTTTTCTATTCTTCCTACCAAAGTGAATAACCTCACATTTCCCGACATTATACTCCATCTGCCACCTTACTGCCCACTGCCTTAGTCTATCTATATCCCTTTGCAGACTCTTTGTGTTCTCCTCACAGCTTACTGTCCCACCTAGCTTTGTATCATCAGCAAACTTGGATACATTGCACTCGGTCCCTTCATCTAGGTCATTGATATAGATTGTAAATAGCTGAGGCCCCAACACTGATCCTTGCGGCACCCCACTAGTTACAGCCTGGCATGGACCAGTTGGGCCTGTTTCTGTGCTGTAAGTTCGATGTCATTCTATGTAACATGTGAAAAACAAATTGGGGAAATAAAGTAATTTATGTTTCCAGGCGTGACTGGCAAAGAGCTGGCATCACAAGGGCCGCCTTGAACAGCTCCACTAGTGAAGCCTCAGGCGCGATTGAACAGGCTCGGATAGCAGAGGGCAGCACAGATCTACGGCATTCACACGTCCAATTAATCAGCTTAGCAACAGGAAATGAAGCTAGTGGACCTTGCTGATTGAGCAAGGCCTCCCTCCATCTGGCAGTAACAGAGGGCGAGGCAGAAAACTCACTGCAGTGGAAGATACTTTGGGAGTTTAATGTTTTACTGACATCAGTAAGAAATATTCAGCCGCCCCTGCCTCAGCTCATCCGCTGCTGTAACCCTTGTCCGTGCCTTTGTTACCTCCAGACTCGACTATTCCAACGCACTCCTGACCGGCCTCCCATCGTCCACCCTCCATAAACTTCAGCTCATCCAAAACTCTGCTGCCCGTGTCCTAACTCGCACCAAGTCCCGTTCACCCATCACCCCCTGTGCTCGCTGACCTACACTGGCTCCCGGTCTGGCAACGCCTCGATTTTAAAATTCTCATCCTTGTTTTCAAATCCCTCCATGGCCTCACCCCCTCCCTATCTCTGTAACCTCCTCTAGCCCCACAACCCCCCGCGATTTCTGTGCTCCTCCAATTCTGTCCTCTTGCGCATCCCTGATTTCAATCGCTCCACCATTGGCAGTCCTGGGCCCTGAGCTCTGGAATTCGTTCCCTAAACCTCTCCGCCTCTCTCTCCTCCTTTAAGACGCTCCTTAAAACCGACCTCTTTGACCAAACTTTTGGTCACCTGACCTAATATCTCCTTATGTGGCTCGGTGTCATATTTTGTTCAATAACGCCCCTGTGAAGCCCATCGGAACGTTTTACGACATTAAGGCGCTATATAAATGCATGTTACTGTTGTTGTATTGAGTAGGAAGATCACAAGTTCCCTCTTGGTCCTGCTCCTGATCACTGCTGCCAAGCTCACAGGTAAGGACCAGGCATAAGCTTAACATCCGGCCAAGACTTGCGGGGTTACTGGAAGGCGTGTGGAACCCAAGGAACTGAACTCCAGTGAGAGCCATCACCTCCGGGACAGGAAGGAGGAAAGGTGGAGCAATATCACAAACTATTATGGGATGAGAGGGCCAGAGGCTTTAGGATGTCAGCCATGGCTCAGTGGGTAGCACTCTCGCCTCTGAGGCAGAAGGTCGTGGGTTCAAGTCTTCATGCCAGAGAATTGAGCACAAAATCTAGGCTGACACTCCCAGTGCAGTACTGAGGGAGCGCTGCACTGTCTGAGGGGCAGTACTGAAGGAGTGCTGCACTGTCGGAGGGGCAGTACTGAGGGAGCGCTGCACTGTCGGAGGGGCAGTACTGAAGGAGTGCTGCACTGTCGGAGGGTCAGTACTGAGGGCGTGCTACACTGTCGGAGGGGCAATACTGAGGGAGCTCTGCACTGTCGGAGGGTCAGTACTGAGGGAGCGCCGCACTGTCGGAGGGGCAGTACTCAGGGAGCGCCGCACTGTCGGAGGGGCAGTACTGAGGGAGCACTGCACTGTCGGAGGGGCAGTACTGAGGGAGCGCCTCACTGTCGGAGGGGCAGTACTGAGGGAGCGCCGCACTGTGGGAGGGGCAGTACTGAGGGAGCGCTGCACTGTCGGAGGGGCAGTACTGAGGGAGCGGCGCACTGTGGGAGGGGCAGTACTGAGGGAGCGCCGCACTGTTGGAGGGGCAGTACTGAGGGAGCGCTGCACTGTCGGAGGGGCAGTACTGAGGGAGCGCCTCACTGTCGGAGGGGCAGTACTGAGGGAGCGCCGCACTGTGGGAGGGGCAGTACTGAGGGAGCGCTGCACTGTCGGAGGGGCAGTACTGAGGGAGCGCCGCACTGTGGGAGGGGCAGTACTGAGGGAGCGCCGCACTGTGGGAGGGGCAGTACTGAGGGAGCGCTGCACTGTCGGAGGGGCAGTACTGAGGGAGTGCCGCACTGTCGGAGGGGCAGTACTGAGGGAGCGCCGCACTGTGGGAGGGGCAGTACTGAGGGAGCGCTGCACTGTCGGAGGGGCAGTACTGAGGGAGCGGCGCACTGTGGGAGGGGCAGTACTGAGGGAGCGCCGCACTGTTGGAGGGGCAGTACTGAGGGAGCGCTGCACTGTCGGAGGGGCAGTACTGAGGGAGCGCCTCACTGTCGGAGGGGCAGTACTGAGGGAGCGCCGCACTGTGGGAGGGGCAGTACTGAGGGAGCGCTGCACTGTCGGAGGGGCAGTACTGAGGGAGCGCCGCACTGTGGGAGGGGCAGTACTGAGGGAGCGCCGCACTGTGGGAGGGGCAGTACTGAGGGAGCGCTGCACTGTCGGAGGGGCAGTACTGAGGGAGTGCCGCACTGTCGGAGGGGCAGTACTGAGGGAGCGCCGCACTGTCAGAGGGGCAGTACTGAAGGAGTGCTACACTGTCGGAGGGGCAGTACTGAGGGAGCGCTGCACTCATAGCGTCATAGAGTCATAACGTCACAGAAGGAGGCCATTCGGTCCATCGAGTCCGTGCCGGCTCTCTGTAGAGCAATCCAGTCAGTCCCATTCCCCGCTCTGTCCCCGTAGTCCTGCAAGTTTATTTCCCTCAAGTGACTATCCAGTCTCCCCTTGAAAACATTGAGTGTCTCCGCTTCCACCACTTCCGTAGGCAGCGAGTTCCAGGTCCTCACCACTCGCTGCATAAAAAAGTTTTTCCTCACATCCCCTCTGTATCTCTTGCCCAGAACCTTAAATCTGTGTCCCCTCGTCCTTGTACCATCAACTAGTGGGAACAGCCTTTCCCCATCTAGCCTATCCAAACCCGTCATACTATTGTACACCTCTATCAAATCACCCCTCCATCTCCTTTGCTCTAATAAAAATAAATCTGGCTTCTCCCACCTGTCCTTGTAGCTAAGATCCCCCATCCCCAGAACCATTCTGGTAAATCTCCTCTGCACCCTCTCAAGGGCCTTCACATCCTTCCTAATGTGTGGTGACCAGAACTGGACGCAATACTCCAGTTGTGACCTAACCAGCGCTTTATAAAGGTTCAGCATAACTTCTCTACTTTTGTACTCAATACCTCTATTTATGAAGCCCAAGATCCCATATGCTTTGTTAACCACTCTCTCAATATATCCCGCCACCTTCAGGGGACCTATGCACATTAACTCCCAGGTCCCTCTGTCCCTGCACACTCTTTAAAACTGTGCCATTAAGTGTATATTGCCTCTCCCTGTTCCTTCTGCACTGCCGGAGGGGCAGTACTGAGGGAGCGCCGCACTATCGGAGGTGCCGTCTTTTGGATGAGACGTTAAACCGAGGCCCCGTCTGCTCTCTCGGGTGGATGTAAAAGATCCCACGGCCACTATTTGAAGAAGAACAGGGGAGTTCTCCCCGGTGTCCTGGGGCCAATATTTATTCCTCAACCAACCTCATTAAAACAGATGATCTAGTCATTATCACATTGCTGTTAGTGGGATCTTGCTGTGCGCAAATTGGCTACCGCGTTTCCTACATTACAACAGTGACTACACTTCAAAAAGTACATCATTGGCTCTAAAGCGCTTTGGGACGTCCTGAGGTGGTGAAAGGCGCTGTAGAAATGCAAGTTCTTTCATTCTTTTATTGACAGTGGTGTTTGACGCCAACCCCTTAAAGTGGAGCGCGGAGGGAGATCAGGGTGGAAATTAATCCAAGGTATCAATCATTGATGGTAACCCTCTGAAGGACTCTTCTCTGAGAATCAGAGTCGGTGCAGAGAGTGACTGGGAATACCAGCAGAGCCTGGATAAGTACATGTTGGAGAAAGGAATTGAAGGTTATGTTGATGGGGTGAGATGAAGAGGGGCGGGAGAAGGCCCGTGTGGAGCAGAAACACCGGCACGGAGCAGTTGGGCCGAATGGCCTGTTTCTGTGCTGTACATTCTCTGTAATTCTAAGCAGCAAACAGCTCTCCGGGAAATGAATCTTTGTGGGTCTGAGGAGCGGCTGCTCTACTGCGTAATCATCACATTCCTGCTTAATAGCTGGAGTTCACGGGCTGTCCAGGACAGCTGGTAATCAATGACATGCCGAGCACTGGGTCATTCTTCTGCACTTTTATATATTTTTTATGTAATTGAAAGCACTCAGAAGCAAAGGAAAACTAACCACCCAAACCCGGGCTAATTGTTGCTGTCGGAACAAGACATCTGGTTCTGGCGTCTCACAGTACCTTGAGATCACGAGCTCCTGCTCCTCCACTCAATGTCCCATTACCCTCAGACCGTATTCAGTCGCAGCTGACACGAGGCCCAATTGAAGACTTATCTTTGAAAACCTTTGATAATAAAATCCTGCCGGCCTCATCGATACCAGGCAGGAGCCAGCCAGACAAACCCTCTTCCGCTGGGGGACAATGGGTACAACACAAAATACAATCGGAAGCAACTAATCCCTGCAATCCTGGCAATTGAGAGCCTTATACTGAGGAAGTGTTAGAACTGAGGGTGGGGTGTGTGAAGGAGTGTTAGAACTGAGGGTGGGGTGTGTGAAGGAGTGTTAGAACTGAGGGTGGGGTGTGTGAAGGAGTGTTAGAACTGAGGGTGGGGTGTGTGAAGGAGTGTTAGAACTGAGGGTGGGGTGTGTGAAGGAGTGTTAGAACTGAGGGTGGGGTGTGTGAAGGAGTGTTAGAACTGAGGGTGGGGTGTGTGAAGGAGTGTTAGAACTGAGGGTGGGGTGTGTGAAGGAGTGTTAGAACTGAGGGTGGGGTGTGTGAAGGAGTGTTAGAACTGAGGGTGGGGTGTGTGAAGGAGTGTTAGAACTGAGGGTGGGGTGTGTGAAGGAGTGTTAGAACTGAGGGTGGGGTGTGTGAAGGAGTGTTAGAACTGAGAGTCTGAAACTGAGGGTTTGGAGGAGCTGATGTTTTCAGAGGGGGGCAAATGGGAATAAGGCCAGGAGAGCATTGGAATAGTTGGTGAGGAGGAAACAGGCGATGTTAAGGAGCTGGAAGTAGGCGGTCTTGGGGATAGAGAGGAGATGGGGTCAAACACTGAGCTGAGCGCGAATAGGATGCCAGGATTGAGAACAGTCTGGTTCAGCCTGAGACCGTAGCTAGGGAGGGGGTAGAATCAGTCGCAAGGGGATGGGGTTTGTGGTGGGGGCCCAAGGCATATGTCTAGCTGGAAGAAATTGCAGCTCATTGGAGATGTTGGCCAATCAGTCTGACAGCACAGATAGTCGTGTCAGCTGTGGCTCAGTGGGCAGCACTCTCGCCTCTGAGGCAGAGGTTTGTGGGTTCACAGTCCCACTCCATAGACTTAAGCACACAAGCCAGGCCGACACTCCCAGTGCAGTGCTGAGGGAGTGCTGCACTGTCGGAGGTGCCGTCTTTCGGATGAGATGTTAAACCGAGGCCCCGTCTGCCCTCTCAGGTGGATGTAAAAGATCCCATGGCACTATTTCGAAGAAGAGCAGGGGAGTTATCCCTGGTGTCCTGGGGCCAATATTTATCCCTCAACCAACATCACTGAAGCAGATTATCCGGTCATTTATCACATTGCTGTCTGTGGGAGCTTGCTGTGCACAAATTGGCTGCCGTGTTTCCTACATTACAACAGAGACTACACTTCAAAAAGTATTTCATTGGCTGAGGTGCTTTGGGACGTCCTAAATGACGCTGTAGAAATGCGAGTCTTTCTTGGGTGGAGGGATGGAGACAGGTGGTGGTGAGGTCGAGCTGGGTGTCGTCAGCATATAATGTCTGCAAATGGTGTCACCGAGGGGCAACACGTAGATGAGGAAGAGAAGGGGACCAAGGATAGATCCTTGGGGGACACCAGAGGTAACAGTGCGGGAGTGGGAAGAGAAGCCGTTGCAGGAGATTCTCTGGCTATGACTGGAACCAGGTGAGGGCAGTCCCACCCAGACGGACGACGGAGGAGAGGCGTTGGAGGAGGATGGTGTGGTCGCTCATGTCAGAGGCTGCAGACAGCTCGAGGAGGACGAGGAGGGATAGTTTACCAGGGTCACAGTCACATAGGATGTCATTTGTGACTTTGATAAGGGCTGTTTCAGTACTGTGGCAGGAGCGGAAAACTGATTGGTGAGATTCAAAAGGGGAGTTGCGTGAAAGATGGGCACTGATTTGGGAGGTGTGATCGGAGCTTTCATTGCTATCCCGGCTCCATCATAATGAGGTCCGACACCCAATATTTGGGGAGTCTCAGACCTCATCATTTAAGGACAAGGAATGGAGCCTGTGCCCATCGCCCGCCAGAATTTCCCTTCCATAGTCTTTGCACCCTGGCTGAACCAAACCGTTCGCATCCTTGGTGTCCTATCTGACCCTGAGCTAAGCTTCCGACCCCATATCCTCTCCATCACCAAGACGGCCGATTTCCACCTCTGTAACATCGCCCGTCTCCGCCCCTGCCTCAGCTCATCCGCTGCTGAAATCCTCATCTATGTTTTTGTTACCTCCAGACTCCAACTATTCCAACGCTCTCCTGGCCGGCCTCCCATCTTCCACCCTCCGTAAACTTCAGCTCATCCTAAACTCTGCTGCCTGTGTCCTAACTCGCACCGAGTCCCGTTCACCCATCACCCCCTGTGCTCGCTGACCTACATTGGCTCCCGGTCCGGCAACGCCTCAATTTCAAAATTCTCATCCTTGTTTTCAGATCCCTCCATGGCCTCACCCCTCCCTATCACTGTAACCTCCTCCAGCCCTACAACCCTCCCGAGATCTCTGCGCTCCTCCGATTCTGGCCTTTTGCACATCCCCGATTTCCATCGCTCCACCTTTGGCAGCCGTGCCTTCAGCTGCCTGGACCCTAAGCTCTGGAATTCCCTCCCTAAACCTCTCCGCCTCTCTCTTCTCCTTTAAGACGCTCCTTAAAACCTACCTCTTTAACCAAGCTTTAGGTCACCTGTCCTAATATCTCCTTATGTGGCTCGGAGTCAAATTTTGTTTGATAATCGCTCCTGTGAAGCACCTTGGGACGTTTTACTACATTAAAGGCGCTATATAAATGCAAGTTGTTTGGAGTCCATTAGCCGTGCCTGTAGAGATCGAATGTGTTGGGGTCTAGTGGACTATTTTGATTGCTGAATCGAAGGGAGCAGAAAGACAATTATCAGGATTCTAAACAAATGAATAACCTGTACCTCACCGATCCGCGAAGACTCCTCAATGAAAAGCACGGAATCTATTGCGTGCCAATTCTCGCCTTCGTCAGACTAGTGAAACGTGCTGAATGCCTTTGGAAAGAGCAGTCCACCCACTGAATATGTCTCCAACTCAATCAGAGGGAAACTCCTCAAAGGAAGTCTTTCTTTCATTGAGAAACCCAGTGAAAGGCCCCAGGTGCAGGGTGGAGGAGGGCAGCCAGGTGAGACAGAGTCAGAGCGCAGAGGAACCCAAGCAGGAACCTTTTTTTATTCGTTCCTGGGATGTGGGCGTCGCTGGCAAGGCCAGCATTTATTGCCCATCCCTAATCGCACTTGAGAAGGTGGTGGTGAGCCGTCTTCTTGAACCGCTGCAGTCCGTGCGGTGAAGGTACTCCCACAGTGCTGTTAGGGAGGGAGTTCCAGGATTTTGACCCAGCGACGATGAAGGATCGGCGATATACTTCCAAGTCAGGATGGTGTGTGACTTGGAGGGGAACTTGGAGGTGGTGGTGTTCCCATGCGCCTGCTGCCCTTGTCCTTCTAGGTGGTAGAGGTCACGGGTTTGGCACTGGGATTTAGATTGACTGCAAAGACTCAGAGATGGACATTAGCCATTTGGGTGAAGTACGAGAGAGAGGTCGGTCTTTGAGACGAGTCGGTGTTAGAAAGCAGTCAGTATTAGAGAGAGGATTCAATACCTGGGCCGTTGTCCCTCAGCGAGAGTCAGTGCCTAAAGGACAGAACGGGGAAATTGGGTAAAAATAGTTTGTTAAAGTGATATAGTTGATAAATTAAATAAAAACAGAAAATGCTGGAAATACTCAGCAGGTCAGGCAGCATCTGTCCGTAAGGGGGACCCCGAGCTTCCGGTCGCCTGTCACTTTAATTCTCCGCTCCACTCCCACTCTGACCTCACCGTCCTCGGCCTCTTACACTGTTCCAATGAAGCTCAATGTAAGCTCGAGGAACAGCATCTCATCTTTCGATTAGGCACTTTACAGCCTTCTGGACTCAACATCGAGTTCAAAAATTTCAGACCATAACCTCTGCCCCTATCATTTTTTTCCATTTATTTATTTTCTTATTTTTGTTTTTATTTCAGATTTCCAACATCCGCAGTATTTTGCTTTTGTATTAGTTAATAAGTTGAATACAGTTAATCCCCAGCGCTGTACCTGGTATCACCAGGAATGCCCGGCTGCCCCTCACACTCTCCCCATCTTTCAGTTTGTTGTCTTTCACTTTGTGCTATTTTTATTTGCTCTTTCTGTCTCTTTTACACTTTCACCTGACAATTGTTCTTCTACCTATCCGTTCCCTCCTTCTGCTCCCCTTCCATCTCTCTTCCCCACCCTTCCACCTTTTCAGGACCTTCTCTTTTATGCTCTTTTTCACCTTCCCTTTCTCCGCGTCTCTTTCTCTGCCTTCCCTTTACTCTCTCTTTCCCAACCCTCTCTTCGAGTGCTCTCCTCTCTGCAGTTCTCTCTCCCTCTCCTTAGATTTTTTTTTCTTTTCATGTTGTCGTGTGATTATTTTCTGACTTTCTTCTTGTCCCTTTGATTCTTTGCTCTTTCCGATTTATCTTCCTATCTCCCGCATCATTTCCTCTCTCCATCACTCTGGCCTGCTATCTCATCTCCCATCTCTCCAGTTTCTGTTTTGCAATTGATTAGCATTGTGTCTCTGCTCTCTCCTGCAGGCCTGTAAGCTGACACCTCAGCACATTCAATCATTCCGACATTTGTCAAGGTGACTCCTTGAGTTTGTGCCGAAGGATAAAAATACCAGTTACGGCGTCTCTCGCTCTCCACTGGCACAGACCGGCCATCATTAGTTGGTACACACTGCCCCCTGGTGACCACTTCGGAGACTTGATCCTGTAATCCCAGGCCGACACTCCTGGTGCCAGTGCTGAGGGAGCGCGGCACTGTCGGGGGGCAGTACTGAGGGAGCGCTGCATTGTCGGAGGGTCAGTACTGAGGGAGAGCTGCACTGTCGGAGGGGCAGTGCTGAGGGAGCGCGGCACTGTCGGGGGACAGTACTAAGGGAGCGCTGCATTGTCGGAGGGTCAGTACTGAGGGAGCGCCGCACTGTCTGAGGGGCAGTACTGAGGAAGGGCTGCACTGTCGGAGGGGCAGTACTGAGGGAGCGCTGCACTGTCGGAGGGGCAGTACTGAGGGAGAGCTGAACTGTCGGAGGGGCAGTACTGAGGGAGTGCTGCACTGTCGGAGGGGCAGTACTGAGGGAGAGCTGCACTGTTGGAGGGGCAGTACTGAGGGAGCGCTGCATTGTCGGAGGGGGCAGTACTGAGGGAGCGCTGCACTGTCGGAGGGGCAGTACTGAGGGAGCGCCACACTGTCGGAGGGGCAGTACTGAGGGAGCGCTGCACTGTCGGAGAGGCAGTACTGAGGGAGCGCCGCACTGTTGGAGGGGCAGTACTGAGGGAGCGCCGCACTGTCGGAGGGGCAGTACTCAGGGAGCGCTGCACTGTCGGAGGGGCAGTACTGAGGGAGCGCTGCATTGTCGGAGGAGGCAGTACTGAGGGAGCGCTGCACTGTCGGAGTGGCAGTACTGAGGGAGCGCTGCACTGTCGGAGGGGCAGTACTGAGGGAGCGCCGCACTGTCGGAGGGGCAGTACTGAGGGAGCGCCGCATTGTCGGAGAGGCAGTACTGAGGGAGCGCCGCACTGTCGGAGGGGCAGTACTGAGGGAGCGCCGCACTGTCGGAGGGGCAGTACTGAGGGAGCGCCGCACTGTCGGAGGGGCAGTACTGAGGGAGCGCTGCACTGTCAGAGGTGCCATCTTTTGGATGAGAC
Source organism: Squalus acanthias (assembly GCA_030390025.1). Taxonomy (NCBI): domain Eukaryota; kingdom Metazoa; phylum Chordata; class Chondrichthyes; order Squaliformes; family Squalidae; genus Squalus; species Squalus acanthias. The sequence goes on from CM059443.1 coordinate 39,716,222, forward strand.
ATTAAACCGCGGGCCCGTCTGCTCTCTCAGGTGGACGTAAAAGATCCCACGGCCACCATTTCGAAGAAGAGTAGGGGGAGTTCTCCCTGGTATCCTGGACAATATTTACCCCTCAACCAACATCACTAAAAAAACAGATGATCCGGTCATTATCACATTGCAGTTTGTGGGATCTTGCTGTGTGGAAACTGGCTGCTGCGTCTCCTACATTACACCATATAAAAGGTATTTCATTGGCTGTAACGCACTTTGGGGCATCCGGAGGTTGTGAAAGGCGCTATAGAAATGCAAGTTCTTTCTTTCTAAAAGCTATTCACCCATCACAGGCTTGCTCAGGCTCATAAACGACCACTAAAGGAAAAACAACCAAAGATATGGCTGCAAGATCAATTTTACTTTACACCTTCTGAACAAACCTGAGTCAGAATTATAGTGGTTTACGTTATTGGACTATTAATCCAGAGAAGGTGAGCTCAAATCCCATCGTGGGCAGTTTGAGAATTTAAATTCAGTTTAAAAACACTGGAAACAAAAAGCTGGGATCAGTAAAAGTGACCGTGAAGCTGTCGGATTGTCGTAAAAACCCAACTGGTTCACTAATGTCCTTCAGGGAAGGAAAGCTGCCGTCCTCACCAACATTGCTAACAAGCTGTGCGGGCGCGCTGCTCTCTGCCGCTCCGACACTGCCCCGGACCGGCTTTCTGCAATGTTAAAGTTCACTTTGTACGGGGCTCGCGCACCCAAAAAAAATTACAGGGAACATTGGTCCTTACCTGGTCTGGGCCTGCATGTGACTCCAGTCCCACACCAATGTGCCAAAACGATTTAGTAGGATGATACCAGAACTGTGATGTTCGAACTATCGGGAAAGACTGAACAGGCTGGGGCTCTTTTCTCTGGAAAAGAGAAGGCTGAGGGAGTGACCTGATCGAGGTCTTTAGGATTATGAAAGGGTTTGATAGGGTAGACGTAGAGAAGATGTTTCCACTTGTGGGGGAGACCAGAACTAGAGGCCATAAATATAAGACAGTCACTAATAAATCCAATAGGGAATTCAGAAGAAACTTCTTTCCCCAGAGAGTGGTGAGAATGTGGAACTCGCTACCACAGGGAGTGGTTGAGGGGAAGCTGGATAAACACATGAGGGAGAAAGGAATAGAGGGATACGCTGATGGGGTGAGATGAAGAGGGGTGGGAGGAGGCTCGTGTGGAGCAGAAACACCGGCACGAAGCAGTCGGGCCGAATGGCCTGTTTCTGTGCTGTGAAATTGTTTTTAACTCAATTTGAAACCAGATCCTATAGATACATGTTGCACTGTTTTTTATTCCAATGAATATTAGCGATATTGTTTTATCGAAAACCCAAATAAAGTGTCAAACACATCGAGGTTCAACAGAGTAGCCAATAAATTAAGGATTAAATGGAGAACTTGTGTAGTGCCTTTCACGTCATCACCACATATCAAAAGGCTCTTAAACAATGAAGTATGGTCACCGTTTTATAGGCAAATGCAGCAGCCAATTTGTGCACAGCAAGATCCCACAAACAGCAAATGAGATAAATGGCTTGGTTGAGGGGTAAATGTTGGAACATCCCTGCACTTCTTCGAATAGATTTGTCTGATCTTGTAAGTCCACCTAAACAGACAAATGTTTCATCTGAAAAACGGCACCTCTGACAGTGCAGCGCTCCCTCAGTACTGCCCCTCTGAAAGTGCGGCGCTCCCTCAGTACTGCCCCTCCGACAGTGCGGCGCTCCTTCAGTACTGCCCCTCCGACAGTGCGGCGCTCCCTCAGTACTGCCCCTCCGACAGTGCGGCGCTCCCTCAGTACTGCCCCTCCGACAGTGCGGCGCTCCCTCAGTACTGCCCCTCCCACAGTGCAGCGCTCCCTCAGTACTGCTCCTCCGACAGTGCGGCACTTCCTCAGTACTGCTCCTCCGACAGTGCGGCACTTCCTCAGTACTGCTCCTCCGACAGTGCGGCACTTCCTCAGTACTGCCCCTCCGACAGTGCGGCACTCCCTCAGTACTGCCCCTCCGACAGTGTGGCGCTCTCTCGGTACTGCCCCTCCGACAGTGCGGCGCTCCCTCAGTACTGCCCCTCCGACAGTGCAGTGCTCCCTCAGTACTGCCCCTCCCACAGTGCAGCGCTCCCTCAGTACCGCCCCTCCGACAGTGCAGCGCTCCCTCAGTACTGCACTGGGAGTGTCAGTCGATTATGGGTTCAAGTCTCTGGAGTGGGGCTCGAACCCACGACCTTCTGATTCAGAGACGAAAGTGCTGCCCACTGAGCCACAGCTGACACCAATGTTATGTGTTGTATGCTCAGCACACAAGTATCCTGGCTCCTTATAATACCAAACAGATTTAAAGTAATAGAGCTGGACAGCTGGTGAATTACAGTCATAAAATAGGAAGCATCAGGCTCCCCAAATCTACTTCAAGTGATTCACTGAGCACTCCCAATCTATTAACCTGCAGTCTGCTCCTGTACAAGAAAGCATTCAAGGAGCTATTAAAGAGGACCCACTCGTTGCTGATATTAATCCTCTCTCACACATCCTGCAGTATGAAGTCTGATCAATCAGAAAGTGTTTGTGGGTGTGTGTGTGGAGAACTCCCCTGCTCTTCTTCAAAATAGTGGCCGTGGGATCTTTTACATCCACCTGAGAGAGCAGACGGGGCCTCGGTTTAACATCTCAGCCGAAAGACGGCACCTCCGATAGTGCAGCACTCCCTCAGTACTGCCCCTCCGACAGTGTGGCAATCCCTCAGTACTGCCCCTCTGACAGTGCGACACTCCCTCAGTACTGCCCCTCCGACAGTGCAGCACTCCCTCAGTACAGCCCCTCCGACAGTGTGGCAATCCCTCAGTACTGCCCCTCTGACAGTGCGACACTCCCTCAGTACTGCCCCTCCGACAGTGCGACACTCCCTCAGTACTGCCCCTCCGACAGTGCAGCACTCCCTCAGTACCGCCCCTCCGACAGTGCAGCACTCCCTCAGTACTGCCCCTCCGACAGTGCAGCGCTCCCTCAGTACCGCCCCTCCGACAGTGCAGTGCTCCCTCAGTACTGCCCCTCCGACAGTGCAGCACTCCCTCAGTACTGCCCCCCCCGACAGTGCAGCGCTCCCTCAGTACCGCCCCTCAGACAGTGCAGCACTCCCTCAGTACTGCCCCCCCCCGACAGTGCAGCGCTCCCTCAGTACCGCCCCTCCGACAGTGCAGCACTCCCTCAGTACCGCCCCTCCAACAGTGCAGCACTCCCTCAGTACTGCCCCTCCGACAGTGCAGCACTCCCTCAGTACTGCCCCCCCCCGACAGTCCAGCACTCCCTCAGTACTGCCCCTCCGACAGTGCGGTGCTCCCTCAGTACTGCCCTTCCGACAGTGCAGCGCTCCCTCAGTACTGCCCCCCCGACAGTGCAGCACTCCCTCAGTACTGCCCCTCCGACAGTGCGGCGCTCCCTCAGTACTGCCCTTCCGACAGTGCAGCGCTCCCTCAGTACTGCCCCCCCGACAGTGCAGCACTCCCTCAGTACTGCCCCTCCGACAGTGCGGCACTCCCTCAGTACTGCACTGGGAGTGTCAGCCTGGATTTTGTGCTCAAGTCCTTGGAGTGGGACTCGAACCCACGACCTTCTGACTCAGAGGTATTAAAGATTATTGATTATCTCCCTGCATTAACAATAATCAATTATTACACTGCCATCTAAGCTCTGGAATTCCCTCCCTAAACCTCTCTACCTCTCTCTCCTCCTTTAAGACGCTCCTTAAAACCTATCTCTTTGACCAAGCTTTTGGTCGCCTGTCCTAATATCTCCTTATGTGGCTCAGTGTCAAATTTTGTTTGATAATCGCTCCTGTGAGCTGCTTTGGGTCGATTTCCTAGTTGAAGGTGCTATGTAAATACAAGTTGTAGTTAATGTATAACTGTCTCTCTCTCTCTCTCTGGTTGATATCCAATTCTCTCTGTCGCCCTGGTAAATTACCAATTCTTTCTGCCCTGGTTAATGTCTAACCCAGTCTATTGATGTTTTTGCGTCACACGCCTGTCAGAGTTTGTCTCAGACTCGCAGCCATTGCGAGTGTTGGAGTCAGACCCGGGGGACACGATCCTCTCCCAGGACACGAGTCCAGAACCCGGGACCAGCCCGTCAGCCGGATTGGGTCGGTGGTGAGTGTCTGGGGCCATTCGCCAGATGATCTGGGGGCGCCGCTGGAGGAGCCGGCTTGGCTCGGCTGTCGGTCTAACTCAGCTGAGCTGGGCTTTCCTTAAACCACCTGGTGGTCTGTCTGAATCTGGCTCTTTGCAATCCCTGCTTTGCCGCTTCACTCTGCAGGAACTCGGTTGCTTTGCCGGGGCACTGAATGTGGATGTGACTGGGAGTGAATTCGGATCCGCCCAGTTTGGGGGAACAACCCATCCTGGGATCGGTGGGGAGGAGGGGAGGCTGGAAACCAGGAGCTGGGAGAGTTTCCCATTGAGGGAAGGGTTGGATGGGTCTAGCAGGGTCTAACTCTGGGTTGGATGGGTCTCGCAGGGTCTAACTCTGGGTTGGATGGGTCTAGCGGGGTCTAACTCTGGGTTGGATGGTCTAGCGGGGTCTAACTCTGGGTTGGATGGTCTAGTGGGGTCTAACTCTGGGTTGGATGGGTCTAGCAGGGTCTAACTCTGGGTTGGATGGGTCTAGCAGGGTCTAACTCTGGGTTGGATGGTCTAGTGGGGTCTAACTCTGGGTTGGATGGTTCTAGCGGGGTCTAACTCTGGGTTGGATGGTTCTAGTGGGGTCTAACTCTGGGTTGGATGAGTCTAGCAGGGTCTAACTCTGGGTCGGATGGTCTCGTGGGGTCTAACTCTGGGTTGGATGGTCTAGCGGGGTCTAACTCTGGGTTGGATGGTCTAGCGGGGTCTAACTCTGGGTTGGATGGTCTAGTGGGGTCTAACTCTGGGTTGGATGGTCTAGCAGGGTCTAACTCTGGGTTGGATGGGTCTAGCGGGGTCTAACTCTGGGTTGGATGGGTCTCACAGGGTCTAACTCTGGGTTGGATGGGTCTAGTGGGGTCTAACTCTGGGTTGGATGGTCTAGCGGGGTCTAACTCTGGGTTGGATGGTCTAGTGGGGTCTAACTCTGGGTTGGATGGGTCTAGCGGGGTCTAACTCTGGGTTGGATGGGTCTAGCGGGGTCTAACTCTGGGTTGGATGGGTCTAGTGGGGTCTAACTTTGGGTTGGATGGGTCTAGTGGGATCTAACTCTGGGTTGGATGGTCTAGCGGGGTCTAACTCTGGGTTGGATGGTTCTAGCGGGGTCTAACTCTGGGTTGGATGGTCTAGCGGGGTCTAACTCTGGGTTGGATGGTCTAGCGGGGTCTAACTCTGGGTTGGATGGGTCTAGCGGGGTCTAACTCTGGGTTGGATGGTCTAGTGGGGTCTAACTCTGGGTTGGATGGGTCTAGCGGGGTCTAACTCTGGGTTGGATGGGTCTAGCGGGGTCTAACTCTGGGTTGGATGGTCTAGTGGGGTCTAACTCTGGGTTGGATGGTTCTAGCGGGGTCTAACTCTGGGTTGGATGGTCTAGTGGGGTCTAACTCTGGGTTGGATGCTCTAGTGGGGTCTAACTCTGGGTTGGATGGTCTAGCGGGGTCTAACTCTGGGTTGGATGGTCTAGTGGGGTCTAACCCTGGGTTGGATGGTCTAGCAGGGTCTAACTCTGGGTTGGATGGGTCTAGCGGGGTCTAACTCTGGGTTGGATTGGTCTCGCGGGGTCTAACTCTGGGTTGGATGGGTCTAGCAGGGTCTAACTCTGGGTTGGATGGGTCTAGCAGGGTCTAACTCTGGGTTGGATGGTCTAGCGGGGTCTAACTCTGGGTTGGATGGGTCTAGTGGGGTCTAACTCTGGGTTGGATGGGTCTAGCGGGGTCTAACTCTGGGTTGGATGGGTCTAGTGGGGTCTAACTCTGGGTTGGATGGGTCTAGTGGGGTCTAACTCTGGGTTGGATGGTCTAGCGGGGTCTAACTCTGGGTTGGATGGTTCTAGCGGGGTCTAACTCTGGGTTGGATGGTCTAGCGGGGTCTAACTCTGGGTTGGATGGTCTAGCGGGGTCTAACTCTGGGTTGGATGGGTCTAGTGGGGTCTAACTCTGGGTTGGATGGGTCTAGCGGTGTCTAACTCTGGGTTGGATGGTCTAGCAGGGTCTAACTCTGGGTTGGATGGTCTAGTGGGGTCTAACTCTGGGTTGGATGGGTCTAGCGGGGTCTAACTCTGGGTTGGATGGTCTAGTGGGGTCTAACTCTGGGTTGGATGGTCTAGTGGGGTCTAACTCTGGGTTGGATGGGTCTAGCAGGGTCTAACCCTGGGTTGGATGGTCTAGTGGGGTCTAACTCTGGGTTGGATGGGTCTAGCAGGGTCTAACTCTGGGTTGGATGGTCTAGTGGGGTCTAACTCTGGGTTGGATGGGTCTAGCGGGGTCTAACTCTGGGTTGGATGGGTCTAGCGGGGTCTAACTCTGGGTTGGATGGGTCTAGTGGGGTCTAACTCTGGGTTGGATGGTCTAGCGGGGTCTAACTCTGGGTTGGATGGTTCTAGCGGGGTCTAACTCTGGGTTGGATGGTTCTAGCGGGGTCTAACTCTGGGTTGGATGGCCTAGCGGGGTCTAACTCTGGGTTGGATGGTCTAGCGGGGTCTAACTCTGGGTTGGATGGCCTAGCGGGGTCTAACTCTGGGTTGGATGGGTCTAGCGGGGTCTAACTCTGGGTTGGATGGCCTAGCGGGGTCTAACTCTGGGTTGGATGGGTCTAGCGGGGTCTAACTCTGGGTTGGATGGTCTAGCGGGGTCTAACCCTGGGTTGGATGGGTCTAGCGGGGTCTAACTCTGGGTTGGATGGGTCTAGCGGGGTCTAACTCTGGGTTGGATGGTCTAGCGGGGTCTAACTCGGGGTTGGATGGGTCTAGCGGGGTCTAACTCTGGGTTGGATGGGTCTAGCGCGGTCTAACTCTGGGTTGGATGGGTCTAGCAGGATCTAACTCTGGGTTGGATGGTCTAGTGGGGTCTAACTCTGGGTTGGATGGGTCTAGCAGGGTCTAACTCTGGGTTGGATGGTCTAGCGGGGTCTAACCCTGGGTTGGATGGGTCTAGCGGGGTCTAACTCTGGGTTGGATGGGTCTAGTGGGGTCTAACTCTGGGTTGGATGGTCTAGTGGGGTCTAACTCTGGGTTGGATTGGTCTAGCAGGGTCTAACTCTGGGTTGGATGGTCTAGCGGGGTCTAACCCTGGGTTGGATGGGTCTAGCGGGGTCTAACTCTGGGTTGGATGGGTCTAGTGGGGTCTAACTCTGGGTTGGATGGGTCTAGCGGGGTCTAACTCTGGGTTGGATGGGTCTAGTGGGGTCTAACTCTGGGTTGGATGGGTCTAGTGGGGTCTAACTCTGGGTTGGATGGTCTAGTGGGGTCTAACTCTGGGTTGGATGGTCTAGTGGGGTCTAACTCTGGGTTGGATGGGTTTAGCGGGGTCTAACTCTGGGTTGGATGGTCTAGTGGGGTCTAACTCTGGGTTGGATGGTCTAGTGGGGTCTAACTCTGGGTTGGATGGTCTAGTAGGGTCTAACTCTGGGTTGGATTGGTCTAGTGGGCTCTAACTCTGGGTTGGATGGTCTAGCGGGGTCTAACTCTGGGTTGGATGGTCTAGTGGGGTCTAACTCTGGGTTGGATGGGTTTAGCGGGGTCTAACTCTGGGTTGGATGGTCTAGTGGGGTCTAACTCTGGGTTGGATGGTCTAGCAGGGTCTAACTCTGGGTTGGATGGGTCTAGCGGGGTCTAACTCTGGGTTGGATGGGTCTAGCGGGGTCTAACTCTGGGTTGGATGGTCTAGCGGGGTCTAACTCTGGGTTGGATGGTCTAGTGGGGTCTAACTCTGGGTTGGATGGGTTTAGCGGGATCTAACTCTGTGTTGGATGGTCTAGTGGGGTCTAACTCTGGGTTGGATGGTCTAGTGGGGTCTAACTCTGGGTTGGATGGTCTAGTGGGGTCTAACTCTGGGTTGGATGGTCTAGTGGGGTCTAACTCTGGGTTGGATGGTCTAGCGGGCTCTAACTCTGGGTTGGATGGGTCTAGTGGGGTCTAACTCTGGGTTGGATGGTCTAGCGGGGTCTAACTCTGGATTGGATGTTCCTGGATCCAACAAAACATAAGAATTGGACCTAGATCAATTTCCAGATACTTGGCGGTCACAGTCAATGGGGCCAACTGGGGTTTGAACCCACTGTCTAGTCCAGTACTGAAGATAGGGTTCCCAACCCTCCAGAATTGCCCTGGAGTCCCCAGGATTTGAAGATTAATCTCCGGGTCACTGCAGTGAGCAACAGCCGGGAGAAAAATCATAAGGGCATTAATAAAATGGTGTGTTTTTTTTCAATGTTATTTGACCCTGTTGGACTGGGTTGGGCAGCTGGAGGAGGAGGTCATGTGATGGAACCGCCGGGAATACGTCCAGTCAGAGTTGGCAACCCTAACAGAGGGCGATGCCTTGTCGAAGGTGCTGATCTTGGGTTGGGACATTAAGGGCACCGTCTGTCTGTTCAGCCGGCTGCAGCTGACATTAAACAACCCCTCAAAGCCATTCAAAGAGGAGCCTCAGAAACCGATTAACTGGTCATTCGTGGAATTCCTGTTTGTGAAATTTGGCTGTGCGCACAATAGCAGCCGTGGCTCAATGGGCAGCTCTCTCTCGCCTCTGAGTCAGAAGGTCATGGGTTCAAGTCCCCACTCCAGACGCGTGGGCACAAAATCTAGACCGGCACTCCCGCTGCCAGTACTGAGGGAGTGCTGCACTGTCGGAGGTGCCGTCTTTCGGATGAGGCGTTAAACCGAGGCCCCGTCTGCCCTCTAAAAGATCCCACGGCACTATTCGAAGAAGAGCAGGAGAGTTCTCCCCAGTGTCCTGGCCAATATTTATCCTTCAACCCACGTCACTAAAAGAAATTATCGGGTGGCCATCTCATTGCTGTTTGTGGGAGCTTGCTGTGCGCAAATTGGCTGCCGCGTTTCCTACACTGCAACAGTGACTACACTTCAAAAAGTACTTCATTGGCTGAAAGCGCTTTGGGATGTTCTGAGGTTGTGAAAGTCACTATATACCCAATTCTGGCCTCTTGCGCATCCCTGATTTTCATCGCTCCACCATTGGCGGCCGTGCCTTCAGCTGCCTGGGGCCCCGAGCTCTGAAATTCCCTCCCTAAACCTCTCCGCCTCTCTCTCCTCCTTTAAGATGCTCCTTAAAACCGACCTCTTTGACCAAACTTTTGATCATCGGCCCTAATATCCCCTTATGTGGCTCGGTGTCAATCTTTGTCTGATAATCCCTCCTGTGAAGCACTTTGGGACATTTTACTACGTTAAAGGCGCTGTATAAATACAAGTTGTTATATAAATGCAAGTCTTTCTTTAACAATAGCCACAGTGCGAGCAATTTTGACTTTGGTCATGGACATGGCAAAAGGTGCCAAGTGTAATCTGGATGCTGTGAGGTTGACTCCGTACTTGGACCAGTGCCTCTGTGTAACTGGTTGCCTGCAATGATCTGCACTCTTACCAATTTAGTTGTGTGAAAGTTCCTCACCATCTCGATTGGCCTGGCTTAGATTGGACACGCACCATGTGGCAAATTGTAGGCATCAATGAAGGAAAGAGCTCTCATGTCTATAGTGCCTTTCACATGCGCAGGACGTCCCAAAGTACTGTTCCCACTAGTTGATGGTACAAGGACTAGGGGACACAGATTGAAGGTTTTGGGCAAGAGATACAGGAGGGACGTGAGGGAAAACTTTTTTACGCAGCGAGTGGTGAGGACCTGGAACTCGCTGCCGACGGAAGTGGTGGAAGCGGAGACACTCAATGTTTTCAAGGGGAGACTGGATAGGCACTTGAGGGAAATAAACTTGCAGGGCTACGGGGATAGAGCAGGGGGAATGGGACTGACTGGATTGCTCTACAGAGAGCCGGCACGGACTCGATGGGTCGAGTGGCCTCCTTCTGTGCCGTTATGACTCTATGACAATCAATCAAACACTTTTGAAGTCACTGTTGTAATGTAGGAAACGCGGCAGCCAATTTGCGCACAGCAAGCCCCCACAAACAGCACTGTGATAATGACCAGATAATCTTGTTTTAGTGATGTTGGTTGAGGGATAAATATTGGCCCCAGGACACCGGGGAGAACTCCCCTGCTCTTCTTCAAAATAGTGGCCATGGGATCTTTTATGTCCACCTGAGAGGACAGACGGGGCCTCGGTTTAATGTCTCATCCGAAAGACGGCACCTCCAACAGTGCAGCACTCCCTCAGCACTGCACTGGGAGTGTCGGCATGGATTATGGGGCTCGAGTCTCCGGAGTGGGGACTTGAACCCACGACCTCTGACTCATGTGGTGGGGGGGCGGAGAGTGCAACCAACTGAGCTGCGGCTGACGCCTAACATCAACCAATTCTCACCGCTCTGACTGAATCACAGTGAACCCCCAGGTGACCCGAGTCGTGGAACTGTCAGCGATAAGAGCAAGGAAGAGCCCTTCCCAGGGCAACGAAACCGTCCTCGCCATCAGGGTGCCCGTGTGCCCACTCCTCCGGGCCATTATTTAAAACTGAAAAATGTTGATATTTAGCTACCTCGGAGATACTTCTTTGGGAGTCAGTGGGTTGCCGTGTACGGTGCCCAGCCAGTGACCCATGCCAATAAAAGTAAGGGCAGCAGTAGTTCATGTTCCATCTTCCACCCTCCTTCACTATCTCCTGCTCTCTGGCCATGGGCTATAGCTTTGGAGGAGGTCTGGGGGAGAAAGGGTGTCTGTGTCTGTGAGTCTCTGTCTCTTTCTGTGTCTGTGTGTGTGTGTCTGTGTGTGTGTGTCTGTCTCTTTCTGTGTCTGTGTGTGTGTGTGTGTCTGTGTGTGTGTGTCTGTCTCTTTCTGTGTCTGTGTGTGTCTGTGTGTCTCTGTCTCTTTCTGTGTCTGTGTGTGTGTCTGTCTCTTTCTGTGTCTGTGTGTGTCTCTGTCTCTTTCTGTGTCTGTGTGTGTCTGTGTCTGTCTCTTTCTGTGTCTGTGTGTCTGTGTCTGTGTGTCTGTCTGTGTGTCTGTCTGTGTGTCTGTCTGTGCGTGTGTCTGTGTGTGTGTGTCTGTCTGTGTGTGTGTCTCTGTCTCTTTCTGTGTGTCTGTGTGTGTGTCTCTGTCTCTTTCTGTGTCTGTGTGTGTGTGTCTGTGTGAGTGTGGCCGGTGATGTTACCAAGTGGAGAGAGAAAAAAAATGTATTAAAAAGTAAAAAATCCAAGAAATGTAGTTTTGATTCTATTTTGTTTGATCAGCTCTGGACTCCTGACACTCCACAGGGGAACTGAAGTCATTGAGGGCATCGTGCCAATCCATGGAATGTTAAAGCTCCTCTCAGCCCTGAAATAGGAAGGAGCTGGGATTTACCTACTGGAGTAGTTAAAAGTTACCAGCAGATTTGTTAAACTGGACGTGGCGAAGGCAGTTATATTTGTGCCGATTAAATGCTGTACCTTCCCCTTTTCTGCTTTGTTCAGTTGGAGTGATCAAACGGGGAGAAGAATAAGGATGTCTTCAGATTGGAGAACTGTAACCGATGGTTACGGCAGGAGCTGGACAGCAGCCAATGGCGAAGAGGCCGAGCATTCCGAGCTCCAGCGGCAGATGCTGCCCATGTACTTGATGTCAAACACAGCCACGAGCAGCTGCGAGGAAGATGACTCCTCCAGCGAGCCACCTCCTCTGCCGCTGCAGCCGCCTGTGGGTGAGCTGGAAGAGGAGCTGCCCATGGCCAACATCAAACCGAAGAGAAGGTTCATCCCCGACTCTTGGAAGAACTTCTTCAGGGGCCGCGGAGCGGGCACGAAGCCGCTGTTCAACTTCAGTTCCCCGTGGGAGGCGGAGGAGTGCTCGCCGCCAGTGACGCCTCTTCTGAGCCGGCGCAGGAAGGCTTCGACAGGCGGCGACGCCTCTGAAGAGGAGTCCGGGCGGGTCACCGAAGATAAGGACTCGAGCATGCTGGAGTGGGGGACGTGGTCGGCCAGAAGGGAAACAGAAGCAGCACCGACGTTTCAGAGCGATTTCATGGAGAAGCAGCCTGAGTCGGCCGAGAGCTACATGGAGAGGATGCACGTCTACCAGCTGAAGCACGCTTACATGAAGTCATGGCCAGGACTGCTGCGGCTACTGGGAGTGATGGAGCTGCTCTTCGGAGCCATGGTGGTTGCCTGTATATGTGCGTACATACAGAAAGACAACCAGTGGTACAATTACAGTGGGGGATCTTTCCCAAGCTATGGGTTTGGGAACAATTATTACTACAATGGACCCAAAACCCCTTTTGTCCTGGTCATGGCTGGTCTGGCCTGGGTCGTGACGGTGGGGCTCTTGGTCCTGGGACTGACGCTCTATTATAGGACCATTCTCCTCGACTCGGATTGGTGGCCTCTGACGGAATTCACCATGAACGCTTGCCTCTTCTTTTTGTGCATGGCGGCTGGCATCGTCTATGTCAACGGCTTCAGCCTGGGGGGCCTGTGCTACACCATGATGGCCAACAGCCCCTTGTACTACCAGCTGTGCCGGGTGGAGAGCGGGCAGATCGCAGCCGCCGCCTTCCTATTCGTCAACATGTTCATGTACCTGATCAGCACGGCCGTGTGTCTCAAGGTGTGGCGTCATGAACAAGCTAGAAGGGAAAGGGAAGCGTTTAGGAACCAGGTAGGCCCTGCTGCATTAGTAGGTGAGACAAGCAATGGCACAGGTTCCTGGCTTCAGTCAGCTGAAGATACCAGCTCGTACAGAGAAGGTCCTACTTCTGGGCAGCTGACCCATGAATCAATTCTTTACAACATGATTTACTGGTAAAAATGAAAGATGTACACAGATATATTTTTGACACAGGACTGAAACGGGCCTTATCAAAGTCACAAATGACATCCTATGTGACTGTGAACGTGGTAAACTATCCCTCCTCATCCTTCTCGACCTGTCTCGCACCAAGTCCCGTTCACCCATCACCCCTGTGCTCGCTGACCTACATTAGCTCCCGGTTAAGCAGCGCCTCGATTTCAAAATTCTCACCTTTGTTTTCAAATCCCTCCATGGCCTTGCACCTCCCTATCTCTGTAACCTCCTCCAGCCCTACAACCCTCCGAGAAATCTGCGCTCCTCTAATTCTGCCCTCTTGAGGATCCCTGATTATAATCGCTCAACCACTGGTGGTCGTGCCTTCTGTTGCCTGGGCCCTAAGCTCTGGAATTCCCTGCATAAACCTGTCCGCCTCACTACCTCTCTCTCCTCCTTTAAGACGCTCCTTAAAACCTACCTCTTTGACCAAGCTTTTGGTCATCTGCCCTAATTTATCCTTATGTGGATCGGTGTCAAATTTTTTTGTCTTAAAATACTCCTGTACAGCGCCTTGGGACATTTTACTACGTTAAAGGCGCTGTATAAATACAAGTCGTTGTTGTTGTCTGTAGCCTTTGACACGGTTGACCACTCCATCCTTCTCCAACGCCTCTCCACCGTCATCCAGCTGGGTGGGACTGCACTCGTCTGGTTCCATTCTTACCTATCTAGTCGTAGCCAGAGAATCACCTGCAATGGCTTCTCTTCCCGCTCCCACATCGTTACCTCTGGTGTCCCCCAAGGATCTGTCCTTGACCCCCTCCTATTTCTCACCTACATGCTGCCCCTCGTCAACATCATCCGAAAACACAAAATCAGGTTCCACAATCGCTGTCGACGCCCAGCTCTACCTCACCACCACCTCCCTCCACTGCCTCTGATTTGTCACGCTGCTTGTCCGACATCCAGTTCTGGATGACCAGAAATGTCCTCCTATTAAATACTGGGAAGACCGAAGCCATTGTCTTCGGTCCCCGCCACAAACTTTGTTCCCAGCCACTGACTCCATCCCTCGCCATGGCAACTGTCTGAGGCTGAACCAGACTGTTTGCAACCTCTGCATCCGATTTGACCCCGAGCTGAGCTTCCAACCCCGTATCCTCTCCATCACCAAGACCGCCTATTTCCACCTCCATAACATCACCTGGCTCCGCCCCTGCCTCAGCTCATCCGCTGCTGAAACCCTCATCCATGCCTTTGTTACCTCCAGACTTGACTATTCCAACGCTCTCCTGGCCGGCCTCCCATCGTCCACCCTCCATAAACTTCAGCTCATCCAAAACTCGGCTGCCCCGTGTCCTAACTCGCACCAAGTCCCGTTCACCCATCACCCCCTGTGCTCGCTGACCTACACTGACTCCCGGTCCAGCAACACCTCAATTTAAAATTCTCATCCTTGTGTTCAAATCCCTCCATGGCCTCACCCCTCCCTATCTCTGTAACCTGCTCCAGCCCTACAATCCTCCAAGAACTCTGCGCTCCTCCAATTCTGGCCCCGAGCTCTGGAATTCCCTCCCTAAACCTCTCCACCTCTCTCTCCTCCTTTAAGACGCTCCTTAAAACCTAACTCGTCACCTGTCCTAATATCTCCCTCTTTGGATCGGTGTTAGGTGTCAGATTATATCTGATAATCGCTCCTGTGAATCGCCTTGGGATGTTTTACTATGTTAAAGGCGCTATATAAATGCAAGTTGTTGCTGTGTTTGTGTCTGTGTCTCTATGGGCAACAAGTGAGAGCAGGATTGGCGGGGGTGGGGGTGGGGGTGGAAACCAGGCTTCCTGCTCCTGATGGTTAGATGTGTGTGGATATGATGTGAGGAAAGGATCTGGAAATGCTGTGATCGCGTGAAGCTTGAGTAGAAAAGCAGAGTATTTTTTAAATGGTGAGAGATTGGGAAATGTTGGTGTTCAGAGGGACCTGGGTGTCCTTGTACACGAATCACAGAGAGTTAACATGCAGGTACAGCAAGCAATTAGGAAAGCAAATGGTATAAGAACATAAGAAATAGGAGCAGGAGTAGGCCAATCGGCCCCTCGAGCCTGCTCCGCCATTCAATAAGATCATGGCTGATCTGATCTTCACCTCAAATCTAAAGAACACAAGAAGTAGGAGCAGGACCCGGCCACTCAGCCCCTGGGCCCGCTCCGCCACCCACAGGGCCTCGACCGATCCGAACTCAGCCTCATGTCCAATTTCCTGCCCGCTCCCTGTAACCCCTAATTCCCTTTACTTCTAGGAAACTGTCTATTTCTGTTTTAAATTTATTTAATGATGTAGCTTCCACAGCTTCCTGGGGCAGCAAATTCCACAGATCTACTACCCTCTGAGTGAAGAAGTTTCTCCTCATCTCAGTTTTGAAAGAGCAGCCCCTTATTCTAAGATTATGCCCCGTAGTTCTAGTTTCACCCATCCTTGGGAACATCCTTACCGCATCCACCCGATCAAGCCCCTTCACAATCTTATATGTTTCAATAAGATCGCCTCTCACTCTTCTGAACTCCAATGAGTAGAGTCCCAATCTACTCAACCTCTCCTCATATGTCCATCCCCTCATCCCCGGGATTAACCGAGTGAACCTTCTTTGTACTGCCTCGAGAGCAAGTATGTCTTTTCTTAAGTATGGACACCAAAACTGTATGCAGTATTCCAGGTGCGGTCTCACCAATACCTTATATAACTGTGGCCTTTATTATAAAGAGATTGGAGTATAAGAGCAAGGATGTCTTACTACAGTTGCATAGGGCCCTGGTGAGACCACACCTGGAGTATCGTGCACAGTTTTGGTCTCCTTACCTAAGGAAGTGTTGTGGAGTATTTTAGACCAACACTCGACTTTGGTACTGATAGCCAAGTTGTCTTTATTACATCGATTGATGGGGAGACAATCTCTCCTGGCGTGCCAGGAGACTTCTCCAAATTGATACAGTAAGCGTTACATATTTATGCGTTCAAAAGTCATGGTCGCCTCGTGCACAATCTGCTCTCGCAACTTAATTGGATCTTGGCCCGCGTGCACCTTCACGGATTGGATTACATATCTTAAGGTGTACATATGCAAGCTGCATAACTAATTGTTAACCTAAACTGCTGAAATGCTGAGCAAAAATAACATGTTATCATTGTGACCCAGACAGCAAAACCACACGAGCAGCTCAGGTGCACAAACAAAGTTTTTCTTAGAACTGGTGTCTGTCTACACGGTCAGCTTTGACCGCACCTCACAGAGATGGTTTTTCATGTCTGCCACTTGCACATCACTATGTGAGCTGCCACTTCAATCCCCCCTTTTGGTACTTGGCCCCTGCCCAAGTTAAACCACATGTATAAGCATCGCTGTGCCTCCTGCCCCGTGCGGTGATCAGGCGCTGGTTTGGGAGGCCCAGCATACCCAACATGCCTAAATCAAATTCATATGTTCTTTCATGATTGCCTTGGCTTTTTGTTTGGTCCTGCGCTTCCTACAAGCGGTGCATGCTGCTATTCCCCATCCTATGGCCATGACTAACTGCACTACCACTAATATATGTGAGATGATACGGATCCATGGGTATATGTCGACATTTATTCCCCAATCCCACAGCTTCCTATACCACGGGACTTCCTGTAGTTCTACCTCTATTTCCTTTTCTAATTCCCCGAGATTCCTTTTCAGCACAAGGTATTGTTTAACCATCTTGCCTAAATCCTCCTTTATGTCTTACACGTCTTCCAGCAGGCGTGGTATTGGGGCCCCTACTGGGTCCTCATATTTATCCAACTCGCCCCCTAGACTATCCGTCGCGTTTAGGTTCATCTCCTCTCTTAGACTTACATACACCAATCTAGTGTGTCCAATAGTTACAGGGATCTTTGGCGTAAAGCAGAAGTTGGGCATTGGGATATTACACACAAGTTTACCATATTGGTATTCAGTTTCCGTGGTGGCTACACAATACTCCCCTTCTCCCCTATATCCCGAGCGGGTGTGATGGTGATCAATATGTGATATTTCCAACACACATCCCTCTGTCTTGTTATAGCCGCACTCATCTTTCGGACCCTCTCCTACCGGATGTGGGCATATCGTAAGTGCGCTTTTCCTGCGGCACCCGCTTAGGGATACTCCTCTCATAGTACCATTTTTCTTGATGGCATAGGTATCCATCAGATAGTATTGGAGGTAAGTCTCACCCCTCACTATGCCTATGTTTTTTACCTGGTACTGCGGGGATGCCTATTATTGATGTAACTTCTGCTTTACATTCTTGTATCACTGGATATACTCTAGTCATTCCTTTAAGGGTGCAAGCATTCAATGAGCCTGGATTCTGGCTCAGGCCATGGAGCTGTGTACTGTTAATCCAGTCCGGCACATCGCCTTGCTGTACCTGTGCCAGATTATGTTTCAGCTGTCCGGTGATCCATTGGCCATAGGCATGGCACACGCCTCGCCTCACCCCGTTTTTCACCTGTTCTTGATCCCTATGGCTTAGTTGGTTGATAACACTAGCATGGTCCTCCATGACCTTAACTCCCTCGAGTAGCTTCATTATTGTGTGTTCTCCTAACTCAGATTCTTGTCGTACCAAACCCGTTTCCTTTTCCAAAATCTGCTGTATCACCGTCTGCAATCGTTCTACACTACCCTGGACTCCCTGTATGTCTAGGGCATTAAGGAACGAGGTTCCTGTGTTTACTCCTGTGAGTATGTCGGTTCCTCGGCTTCCCTTAGTTCTTTGGTGAAATGCAGCATGTCTCCCTAAAGCTAGTGGTTCCTGTTGCGTCAGTAGCTTTGTTAATTACATCCTTTATCATATATTCATACAATTTTCTAGTTTTGCTTACTTCTTGCAATAACCTGGCCATTGTAACATGGTGAGGTTCATCAGTACTGGTACAATTTCATGTTTTACATTGTCATACAATTGTTCTCCCTCGGTAAATAATATTAGTCCATTCAGAGGTCCAGGTTTCATATCTGGACATTGTAGCATCCACGGCCACTATTTCAAAGAAGAGCAGAGGAGTTCGTCCTGGGGCCAATACTTATCCCTCATCCAACATCACAAAAAACAGACTATCTGGTCATTTATCACATTGCTGTTTGTGGGAGCTTGCTGTGTGCAAATTGGCTGCTGCGTTTTCTACATTACAACAGTGACTACACTTCATTGGCTGTAAAGCACTTTGGGATGTCCAATGGTCATGAAAGGCGCTATATAAATGCAAGTCTTTCTTTCTTTCTAGAAGATCAGCCATGATCTTATTGAATGGCGGAGCAGGCTCGAAGGGCCGAATGGCTTACTCCTGCTCCTATTTCTTCGGTTCTTATTGGGGTGATCTAGCCCAGTCCACCCCCACACCTCTGGTCCCATGAAAAACCACTGCATTTGTCAGTTAGGCTCGAGTTTCCAGTTGTCGTACTGGTGGGACCAGTACAAACTGGATGGTTTGCACCTGGGCAGGGCCGGTACCGATGTCCTAGGGGGAGTGTTTGCTAGTGCTCTGGGGGAGGGTTTAAACTAAAATGGCAGGGGGTTGGGAACCTGAGCAGGGAGACAGAGGAAAGGGAAACAAGGATAAAAGCAAAAGATAGGAAGGAGAAAAACAAAAGTGGCAGTCAGAGAAATCAACGGTTTAAATCAAACATGGCCACAGTAAATAATAATTCTAATAGGTCTAAGAGCGTTAAAAAAACAAGCCTGAAGGCTTTGTGTCTTCATGCGAGGAGCATTCGGAATAAGGTGGATGAATTAGCTGCGCAAATAGAGGTAAACGAATATGATTTGATTGGGATTACGGAAACATGGCTCCAGGGTGGCCAAGGCTGGGAACTCAACATCCAGGGGTATTCAATATTCAGGAAAGATAGGCAAAAAGGAAAGGGAGGTGGCATAACATTGCTGGTTAAAGAGAGGATTAACACAATTGTAAGGAAGGATATTAGCTCTGATGATGTGGAATCTGTATGGGTAGAACTGAGAAATACCAAGGGGCAGAAAACGTTAGTGGGAGTGGTATATAGACCTCCAAACAGTAATGCGGAGGTTGGGGATGGCATTAAAAGGGAAATTAGAGAAGCGTGCAACAAGGGCACAGCAGTCATTATGGGTGACTTTAATCTACATATAGATTGGGCTAACCAAATTAGTAACAATACTGTGGAGGAGGAATTCCTGGAGTGTATACGGGATGGTTTCCTGGACCAATATGTCGAGGAACCAACCAGAGAGCAGGCCATCTTAGATTGGGTATTATGTAATGAGAAAGGATTAATTAGCAATCTTGTTGTACGAGGCCCCTTGGGTCGGAGCGATCATAATATGATAGAATTCTTCATTGAGATGGAGGGTGGGGTAGTTGACTCAGAGACTAGGGTCCCGAATTTAAATAAAGGAAACTACGATGGTATGAGGCGCGAGTTGGGTAGGATTGATTGGGGAATGTCACTCAAAGGGTTGACGGTGGATAGGCAATGGCAAACATTCAAAGACTGCATGGATGAACTACAGAATTTGTTCATCCCAGTTTGGCATAAGAATAAAACAAAAAAGGTGACTCAACCGTGGCTAACTAGGGAAATTAGGGATAGCATAAGATTCAAGGAGAGGACATATAAATTGGCCAGAAAAAGCAGTAAACCTGAGGATTGGGAGCAGTTTAGGATTCAACAAAGGAGGACAAAGGGATTAATTAAGAAGGGGAAAATAGAATATGAGAGGAAGCTTTCAGGGAACATAAAAACTAACTGTAAAAGCTTTTATAGATATGTGAAGAGAAAAAGATTGGTGAAGTCAAGCATAGGTCCCTTGCAGTCAGAATCAGGGGAACTTATAATGGGGAACAAAGAAATGTCAGACCAATTAAATACATATTTTGGTTCTGTCTTCACAAAGGAGGACACAAATAACCTCCCAGAGATGTCGGGGAACATAGGGTCTGATGAAAGGGAGGAACTGAAAGAAATCAGTATTTGTAGGGAAATGGTGTTAGGGAAATTGGCGGGATTGAAGGCCGATAAATCCCAGGGCCTGATAATCTACATCCTAGGGTACTTAAGGAAGTGGCCCTAGAAATAGTAGATGCATTGCTGATCATCTTCCAACATTCGATGGAATCTGGAACAATACCCATGAATTGGAGGGTAGCTAATGTTACCCCACTATTCAAAAAAGGTGGTAGAGAGAAAACGGGGAATTACAGACCAGTAAGCCTGACATCGGTAGTGGGGAAAATGCTAGAGTCCATTATAAAAGATGTAATAGCAGAGCACTTGGAAAACAGTGACAGGATCAGACAAAGTCAACATGGATTTACAAAAGGTAAATCGTGCTTGACTAATCTACTGGAATTTTTGAGGATGTAACTGGTAAAATAGATAAGGGAGAACCAGTGGATGTGGTGTATTTGGACTTTCAAAAAGCTTTCGATAAGGTCCCGCATAAGAGATTAGCATGTAAAGTTAAGGCACATGGGATTGGGGGCAAGGTATTGACTTGGATAGAGAACTGGTTGGCAGACAGAAAGTAAAGAGTTGGAATAAACGGGTCTTTTTCCGAGTGGCAGGCAGTGACTAGTGGGGTACCGCAGGGATTGGTCCTTGGACCCCAGCTATTCACAATATATATGAATGATCTAGACAAGGGAACTAGATGTAATATCGCCAAGTTTGCAGACGACACAAAGCTGGGTGGGTGTGTGTGCTGTGAGGAGGATGCCGAGAAACTCCAGGATGATTTGGACAGGTTGGGTGATTGGGCAGAAGCATGGCAGATGCAATATAACGTGGATAAATGCGAGGTTATCCACTTTGGTGTCAAAAACAGGAAGGCAGATTATTATCTGAATGGCAATAGATTGGGAGAAGGTGAAGTGCAACGAGACCTGGGTGTCCTTGTGCACCAGTCGCTGAAGGTAAGCATGCAGGTGCAGCAGGCGGTTAAGAAGGCAAATGGTATGTTGGCCTTCGTAGCGAGAGGGTTCGAGTACAAGAACAAGGATGTCTTGTTGCAGTTGTACAGGGCCTTGGTGAGACCACATCTTGAGTATTGTGTGCAGTTTTGGTCACCTTATCTGAGGAAGGAGGTTCTTGCCATGGAAGGAGTTCAGCGAAGATTCACCAGGCTGATACCTGGGATGGCAGGAATGACGTATGAGGAGAGATTGGGTCGATTGGGCTTATACTCGCTGGAGTTTAGAAGAATGAGAGGGGATCTCATTGAAACTTATAAAATTCTGAAAGGACTGGACAGACTAGATGCAGGAAGGATGTTCCCGATGGTCGGGGAGTCCAGAACCAGGGGTCACAGTCTAAGGATAAGGGGTAAGCCATTTGGGACAGAAATTAGGAGGAATTTCTTCACCCAGAGAGTCGTGAACCTGTGGAATTCTCTACCACAGAAGGCAGTAGAGGCCAATTCATTAAATATATTCAAGAAGGAGTTGGATATATTTCTTAAGGCTAAAGGGATCAAGGGATTTGGGGAGAAAGCAGGGACAGGGTTCTGAATTTGGATGATCAGCCATGATCGCATTGAATGGTGGAGCAGGCTAGAGGGGGCGAATGGCCTACTCCTGCTCCTATCTTCTATGTTTCTATGTAACTATTTCTTGTTTCTTGTAGCGTAAAACGGCTGCAGTGATCAGGCTGAGACGGCCGTTCTCTTTCAAGCGGATGTCATTCAGAAGAAACACGCCAGAACCTCAGGACGAAGGGGTCACCAAGAACATCCAGCTCTCGTCCGATGGTCCCGGGACCCTCAACAAATCTATTCCAGCCGGATACATTCCAAAGCCCCTCATCATTCCCGATTACGTAACGTAAGGATATTCGTCTCGTTAGTAAACACACAATGATTATTTATGCCCGGTAACACCTTCACCTGTCAGTCAGTATAACTCCAATTCTGTAACTCCATCCCCGATTTCCATTGCTCCACCATTGGCGGCCATGCCTTCTGTTGCCGAGGCCCTAAGCTCTGGAATTCCATCCCTAAACCTTTCAACCTCTCTCCTTTAAGACACTCCCTAAAACCTTTGACCAAGCTTTTGGTCACCTGTACTAATATCTCCTTATGTGGCTCGGTGTCATATTTTGTCTAATAATCGCTCCTGTGAAGCGCCTTGGGACCTCTTGCTATGCTAAAGGCGCTATATAAATGCAGATTGTTGTTGAGTGTAACTCGGTAACGCTTTCACCTTGTCAGTGAGTGTAACCTAATTGAACCATTGGCACAGATATTACCATGAGATGTGACAGCACGATGGAGAGTCAGGGAAAGTTTGCACACAGCTCAAAGCTGGTCCATTCACTGGCCATATCCCACTGTAAACTGTGCTTTGTTTTTTTTTAGAAAGTACCCAAAGATCGAGACAGCGGAGGAGAGGGAGCGTTATAAAGGAGTGTTCAACGACCAGTACGCAGAATACAAGGAGCTGCACTCTGAGGTCCACACGGCCAGCAAAAGGTTCAGGGAACTGAAGCTCCTGATAGAAAAATTGCCTCGATACGCGGAGCAGTCAGAGGTCAGTGGGAAACTGGGTCACAGGGAGGTCATGGGTCAGTGGGAAACTGGGTCACAGGGAGGTCAAGGGTCTGGGTCACGGGTTAGTGGGGAACTGGGTCACATGGAGGTCAAGGGTCAGTGGGGAACTGGGTCACAGGGAGGTCACAGGTCAGTGGGGAACTGGGTCACAGAGAGGTAATGGGTCAGTGGGGAACTGGGTCACATGGAGGTCAAGGGTCAGTGGGGAACTGGGTCACAGAGGTCACGGGTCAGTGGGGAACTGGGTCACAGGGAGGTCACGGGTCAGTGGGAAACTGGGTCACAGGGAGGTTATGGGTCAGTGGGGAACTGGCTCACAGAATCCCCACAGTGCCGATAGAGGCCATTTCGGCCCATCGAGCCTGCACCGACACATATCCCTCCCTATCCCCGTAACCCCACATATTTAATCCCCCTAACACTAAGGGTCAATTTATCATAGCCAAATCAACCTAACCCGCACATCTTTGGACTGTGGGAGGAAACTGGAGCACCCGGAGGAAACCCACGCAGACACGGGGAGAATGTGCAAACTCCACACAGGCAGTCATCCGAGGCCGGATTCGAACCTGAGTCCCTGGCGCTGTGAGGCAACAGTGCTAACCACTATGCCACCGTGTTGCTCACAGGGAGGTCATGGGTCAGTGGGGAACTGGGTCAGTTGTGGCACAGAGTGCTTCCATTTCCGGGGCAAGATTGTCAACCCTCCAGGATTGGCCTGGAGTCTCCAGGAATTGAAGATTAATCTCTGGGACATGGCCGCAGGCAACACCCAGGAAGAAAATCATCGGGGCGTTAAAAAAAGTGGGGGAAAAATTGGGTTGCTTTGCGCCTCCCGTTAGCATCCCGAGGGGACGCTAACGGGGGGCGCAAAGCCCCTAGCGCCCGGGTGCGGCGCCGCTATCGCCTCCCGTGAAATTCAGCGGGAGGTTAGTGCCCGGGCGCGGCGCCGCTATCGCCTCCCGTGAAATTCTCGGGAGGTTAGCGGTAGCTGGTAGCGTCCCGTGGTGCGGCGCCTCCGGCAATGACGTCATCGCCATGCGCAGCGTCCCGCTCACACCCGGCCCCGATCTCCGGTAGCGCCCCCTGACCTACCGCCGGACGCTATGTCTGACAGGGACAGGGTGGCGTGTTTGCGGCCATGGTGGCAATAATTAAAGGGCAGGTGCTGGGCGGCCATTTTTTGGGGGGCCACCTGCCAGCACCTGTCTCCTCTTGCGGGGTGCCGGCCGCGATCGGGCAGCCCGGCGCTCAAGGAGTCCAGCAGGGCCCCGGTGCGCTAGGCCCCGCCCCTTTAATCAGCCCCCTGTAATCCCGCGGCGCTACGGGCCGACGCGCATGGCGCTGTTGCACGTAGCGCCGTGATATTCAATGGGAGCTCCCCAAGAGGGGGGGGGGAGCTCTTCCAGTAGCACCCCGCCACCTGCTTGGGGTGCTACCATTCAATTTCGGGCGCGGGGACGCTAACTTTTTAGGGGCGCTAAAAGTAGCTCCCCAAAGGGGGCGTGACCCAATTTTTGCCCCAGTGTGTTTTATTCATTTTCTTTGAACACTTTTGTTTACTAGTTATAAAAACAATTGGAGCTGGAGGTCATGTGATAAAACCTCCAGGAATACGTCCAACCAGAGTTGGCAACCTTTCCCGGGAGTCAGGTACAGAGATTTCTTAAGTGGCTCACGCTGTGTGTTTGTTGTGGTCTATTGGTGATGCTGGGGGGTGGAGGGAAGAGGAGGAGGGGGAAGGTGAGGGGAGGGGAGGGCAGAGGGAAGGGGGGACGTGGGAGGGAAGGGGTCCCATGCTGCTGTCTGCCCCTGTCCTGTAATATAAAAGCCCCTTTAGTCTCTCTCGGTATTGTGCTCCTTCAATCTCCATATTTGCTTTCTGTCTTCATCTTTCTGTGTCTTGTTTGTTACTTTGCCTTCTGTCATTTCTTCTCTCCCTCCCCCTTTTCTCTCTCTCACTCCCCTCTGCCTTTCTTTTCTCATGCTCTCTCTCTCTCTCTCTTGTGCCAAGTTCAGACACTGGATCGAAGTCCCAGTAAACATACTCTGACCAGACAGAATTGCTCTCGAGGTCAGATAATAATAACAATTGAGCAGACCGTGACTGGTCAGTGTGGTGTTTTGGATCCGATCGGCGTTGGATGCGACTGTACCTGATTTAGGAGTCAGGATTCCCGACAGCTGCAATAATAACACGCCGACAACACCCTCACAATTTTTTAAAACCTACAACTCTGACACGCACCCCTCCCTAGCAAAGACTCCCCACGCAGCTTAATTAGTCTGCTGTCATTGAATTGACGAGACGGTCAGGAGCTTTATAACTGGCCTCGGAAACCCTGGGGTACGGAGGGGGGAATAAGCTGGGGTTTCTGCTCCCGAACACTGTCCACTGACTCCCGCTGGAAATTGTGTGGGATTCTTGGGTGAATACAAAGAAAGAAAAAGACTTGCATTTATATAGCACCTTTCACGACCTCAGGACGTCCTAAACCGTATTATAACCTACAAAATATTTTTGAAGAGTAGTCACTGTTGTAATGTAGGAAACGCGGCAGTCAATTTGCACACAGCAAGATCCCACAAACAGCAACTTGATAATGACCGGACAATCTGTTTTTAGTGATGTTGGTTGAGGGATAAATATTGGCCCCAGGACACCGGGGAGAACTCCCCTGCTTTTCTTCGAAATAGTGGCCGTTGGATCTTTTTGTGCACAAAATCCAAGCCGACACTCCCAGTGCAGTACTGTCGGAGGGGCAGTACTGAGGGAGCGCTGCACTGTCGGAGGGGCAGTACTGAGGGAGCGCCGCACTGTCGGAGGGGCAGTACTGAGGGAGCGCTGCACTGTCGGAGGGGCAGTACTAAGGGAGCGCTGCACTGTCGGAGGGGCAGTACTGAGGGAGTGCCGCACTGTCGGAGGGGCAGTACTGAGGGAGCGCCGCACTGTCGGAGGGGCAGTACTGAGGGAGCGCCGCACTGTCGGAGGGGCAGTACTGAGGGAGTGCCGCACTGTCGGAGGGGCAGTACTGAGGGAGCGCCGCACTGTCGGAGGGTCAGTACTGATGGAGCGCCGCACTGTCGGAGGGTCAGTACTGAGGGAGCGCCGCACTGTCGGAGGGGCAGTATCGAGGGAGCGCTGCACTGTCTGAGGGGCAGTACTGAGAGAGCGCTGCACTGTCGGAGGGGCAGTACTGAGGGAGTGCTGCACTGTCTGAGGGGCAGTACTGAGGGAGCACCGCACTGTCGGAGGGGCAGTATCGAGGGAGCGCTGCACTGTCTGAGGGGCAGTACTGAGAGAGCGCTGCACTGTCGGAGGGGCAGTACTGAGGGAGTGCTGCACTGTCGGAGGGGCAGTACTGAGGGAGCGCTGCACTGTCTGAGGGGCAGTACTGAGGGAGTGCTGCACTGTTGGAGGGGCAGTACTGAGGGAGCGCTGCACTGTCGGAGGGGCAGTACTGAGGGAGCGCTGCACTGTCGGAGGGGCAGTACTGAGGGAGCGCTGCACTGTCGGAGGGACAGTACTGAGGGAGCGCCGCACTGTCGGAGGGGCAGTACTGAGGGAGCGCCGCACTGTCGGAGGGGCAGTACTAAGGGAGCGCTGCACTGTCGGAGGGGCAGTACTGAGGGAGTGCCGCACTGTCGGAGGGGCAGTACTGAGGGAGCGCCGCACTGTCGGGGGGGGGGGCAGTACTGAGGGAGTGCCGCACTGTCGGAGGGGCAGTACTGAGGGAGCGCCGCACTGTCGGAGGGTCAGTACTGATGGAGCGCCGCACTGTCGGAGGGTCAGTACTGAGGGAGCGCCTGCACTGTCGGAGGGGCAGTTCCGAGGGAGCGCCGCACTGTCCGAGGGGCAGTATCGAGGGAGCGCTGCACTGTCTGAGGGGCAGTACTGAGAGAGCGCTGCACTGTCGGAGGGGCAGTACTGAGGGAGTGCTGCACTGTCTGAGGGGCAGTACTGAGGGAGCGCTGCACTGTCGGAGGGGCAGTATCGAGGGAGCGCTGCACTGTCTGAGGGGCAGTACTGAGAGAGCGCTGCACTGTCGGAGGGGCAGTACTGAGGGAGTGCTGCACTGTCGGAGGGGCAGTACTGAGGGAGCGCTGCACTGTCGGAGGGGCAGTATCGAGGGAGCGCTGCACTGTCTGAGGGGCAGTACTGAGAGAGCGCTGCACTGTCTGAGGGGCAGTACTGAGGGAGTGCTGCACTGTCGGAGGGGCAGTACTGAGGGAGCGCTGCACTGTCTGAGGGGCAGTACTGAGGGAGTGCTGCACTGTCGGAGGGGCAGTACTGAGGGAGCGCTGCACTGTCGGAGGGGCAGTACTGAGGGAGTGCTGCACTGTCGGAGGGGCAGTACTGAGGGAGCGCTGCACTGTCGGAGGGACAGTACTGAGGGAGGGCTGCACTGTCGGAGGTGCCGTCTTTCATATGAGATGTTAAACCCGGGCCCCGTCTGCTCTCTCAGGCTGACGTAAAAGATCCCACGGCCACTATTTTGAAGAAGAGCAGGGGAGTTCTCCGCAGTGTCCTGGGGCCAATATTTATCCCTCAATCAACACCTTTAAAAACAGATTACTTGGTCATTATCACATTGCTGTTTGTGGGATCTTGCTGTGCTCAAATTGCCTGCCGCGTTTCCTACACCACAACAGTGACTACACTTCAAAAAGTACTTCATTGGCTGTAAAGCGCTTTGAGACGTCCTGGGGTTGTGGAAGGTGCTGTAGAAATGCGAGTCTTTCTTTCTTTACTCACGTACCAGGAAGAAACATTCGCGGAGGGGTGGAACCCAGTGTTTGTGGATCGAGGCGGAACTCTCCAGCACCAATTGTTGGCAGCAAATATTTAATAACTCTCTGCTTTTGTTGCCTGGTCTCTGAGCTGCTGATAAGGAGCTGATAAGGCCGGGGAATATTCCACAGGTTTTAACAACTCTGCAGGTCGCTGTGAGCTCGAGAGTTCTTTGCAGAATGTTGAGGGGGGGGGTGCCCAGAGTTGGCGCGGGCGACGCACAACCTGTGGCACGCCTGGAGGCGGTAACACCCACTGGGGTGGAGTTCCGACCAGCAACGCTCTGGTTCCTTCACTTGTCAGTCGAGGCAGCGATTGGCACTGTGATATTTGGCCACGGAGGCATCACGGTCGAGTCCCGTTCTGTTCTACAAACGCGCACCCAACTCCTTAGCCCCGGGGGCGCTGGGGCCAATTGTAGCAGTCCTACTAATGCCCCAGGAGTGATGCGCTGACCCAGCACAGGCCAGGGATTGAGCCTGGGAGCTAGGTGGCCTGTAAGGCTCAGTACCATAGAGGGCATTGACTTTCCCCACTGAGCCTTCATGGACACTCAGCCCCAATTCCTAGTGTTCCCTCACTGGGGCATGAAGCGATAGCATTGCGTGTCTGAGTGAGAGAGAGGGTAGATGGAGAAGAGAGGGGAAAAAAGGGTTGTCCTCTCATGCAAGTCCTCCAAGCATCCCATGAGCCTGGGAGCTCAGGACACAGGGACACCCACGGTGGCTACACTCTGGGTATAGCGCAGGCAGTAACTGAACTCTCTACACCAAAGAATTGTCCAGTGACCCACTCGCCAGCACTGCTAAATGCTGATAATCCCGTCGCACTGTGATCCTACTCAGACCACCAACCTTGTCCTCTCCCCTTCCCAGGAACACAAACGGATTGGAAAGATCCTTGACGATTATGAGGAGAAAAAGAATGTGAGTATTCACCATCACAACAGGCATGTTCAACCGAGGGGGAAGGAAAAATAAATAGGAACAGGAGTAGACCCCTCGAGCCTGCTCTGTCATTCAATTAGATCATGGTAATCTGGATCGTAACTCATTTTAGAAATTGTAGAGTTAGCAAAACATCAGGCGAGAAGGTAAAATAAAATATTAAAAGAAAGATGGCGGCTTCCTTGTGTGGTCTTCAAGAATTGATTCATCATAGCTGATTGGTCAGTGCTGGCATTGACCAATCACCAATTGTGCTGTTGCACATCAAAAAAAGGTTTTTAATTAATCGGTAAATGTGTGTGTTCCTGATGCTGCATTTCAAGTCTCGGTCAACCTCTATTAACCGAGGGCTTCACACAGCGAGCAATCCAGGATTGGTGCTCTATATTAACTGGTTTCAACATCCCCCAAATTTGGGTTGACCCGGTTTGGATTGCATTAGATTTTCATCTTCCATTTAAGAAGATAAAAAAAGCGTGAAATAAGAAAAAGGCCATCAGTCCATCAGACCCATTCCCTCCACAGACCAGGTACAACACTCCCATCATGGACTCTACTCAATCACTTCTCTGAATAGATCGGGTACAACACTCCCATCATGGACGCTACCCAACCCACTCAATCTGCTGTGGAATTAAAGCTCTGGCAAATTTCTCCTTGACACCTCAAAGGAAATCAAGTAGAATATCAGCATACTAATCCAACCTCAGGACCGACACCAACAACTTGGTCCAGTTACGTCCCGCGAGTCCCTCGCTCATTGCTCCTGGAATCCCAGGTACCACTGCATTCAATGGAGTATCTAAAGAAAGACTCGTATTTCTGTAGCGCTTTTCACAATGTCCCAAAGCACTTTACAGCCAATGACGTACTTTTTGAAGTGTAGTCACTGTTATAATGGAGGGAACGCGGCAGCCAATTTACGCACAGCAAGCTCCCACAAACAGCAATGCCATAATGACCAGTGATGTTGGTTGAGGGATAAATATTGGCCAGGCCACCAGGGAGAACTCCCCATCTCTTCTTCTAAATAGTGCTGTGGGATCTTTAACGTCCACCTGAGAGAGCAGACGGGCCCTCTGTTTATCGTCTCAGCCGAAAGACGGCACCTCCGACAGTGCAGCACTCCCTCAGTACTGCCCCTCCAACAGTACAGCACTCCCACAGTACTGCCCCTCCAACAGTGCAGCGCTCCCTCAGTACTGCCCCTCCGACAGTGCGGCGCTCCCTCAGTACTGCCCCTCCAACAGTACAGCACTCCCACAGTACTGCCCCTCCGACAGTGCAGCGCTCCCACAGTACTGCCCCTCCGACAGTGCAGCGCTCCCGCAGTACTGCCCCTCCGACAGTGCAGCGCTCCCTCAGTACTGACCCTCCGACAGTGCAGCACTCCCTCAGTACTGCCCCTCCGACAGTGCAGCGCTCCCTCGGTACTGCCCCTCCGACAGTGCAGCACTCCTTCAGTACTGCCCCTCCGACAGTGCGACGCTCCCTCGGTACTGCCCCTCCGACAGTGCAGCGCTCCCTCAGTACTGCCCCTCCGACAGTGCAGCGCTCTCTCAGTGCTGCCCCTCTGACAGTGCAGCGCTCCCTCGGTACTACCCCTCCAACATTGCAGCGCTCCCTTAGTACTGCACCTCCGACAGTGCGGCGCTCCCTCGGTACTGCCTCTCCAACACTGCGGTGCTCCCTCGGTACTGCCTCTCCGACAGTGCGGTGCTCCCTCGGTACTGCCCCTCCGACAGTGCGGCGCTCCCTCAGTACTGCCCCTCCGACAGTGCGGCGCTCCCTCTGTACTGCCCCTCAGACAGTGCGGCGCTCCCTCAGTACTTGGATGTGGTGGTTGAAGGTCAATCATCACAGCCCCAGGACATCGCGGCAGGTGTTCCTCAGGGCCGTGTCCTAGGCCCAACCATCTTCAGCTACTTCATCAATGACCTTCCCTCCAACATAAGGTCAGAAATGGGGATATTCGCATCATTCACAACTCCTCAGATAATGAAGCAGTCCATGCCCGTATGCAACAAGACCTGGACGACGTTCAGGCTTGGGCTGATAAGTGGCAGGTAACATTCGCGCCACAGAAGGACTATCTCCAACAAGCGAGAGTCTAACCACCGCCCCTTGACATTCAATGGCATTACCATCACCGAATCCCCCACCATCAACATCCTGGGGGTCACCATTGACCAGAAACTTAACTGGACCAGCCACATAAATACTGTGGCAACAAGAGCAGGTCAGAGGCTAGGTATTTTGCGACGAGTGTCTCACCTTCTGACTCCCCAAAGCCTTTCCACCATCTACAAGGCACAAGTAAGGAGTGTGATGGAATACTCTCCATTTGCCTGGATGAGTGCAGCTCCAACAACACTCATAGAAGCTCAACACCATCCAGGACAATGCAGCCCGCTTGATTGGCACCCCATCCACCACCTTAAACATTCACTCCCTCCACCACCGGCGTACCATGGCTGCAGTGTGTACCATCTACAAGATGCACTGCAGCAACTCGCCAAGACTTCTTCGGCAGCACCTCCCAAACCCGCGACCTCTACCACCTAAAAGGACAAGGGCAGCAGGCGCATGGGAACACCACCACCTCCAAGTTCCCCTCCAAGTCACACACCATCCTGACTTGGAAATATATCGCCGATCCTTTATCGTCACTGGGTCAAAATCCTGGAACTCCCTCCCTAACAACACGGACTGCAGCGGTTCAAAAAGGCGGCTCACAACCACCTTCTCAAGGGTAATTAGGGATGGGCAATAAATGCTGGCCTTGCCAGTGACACACACATCCCATAAACAAATAAGTACTGCCCCTCTGACAGTGCAGCACTCCCTCAGTACTGCCCCTCTGACAGTGCAGCGCTCCCTCAGTACTGCACTGGAGTGTTAGGCTGGATTTTGTGCTCAAGTCTCTGGAGTGGGACTTGAACCCATGACCTTCTAACTCAGAGGCAAGAGAGAGTGCTACCCACTGAGCCACAGCTGACCACTTGGTCTGTTCTTAATCCTTAAAACCCTCTTCGAAATAAGAACATAAGAAATAGGAGCAGGAGTAGGCCAATTGGCCCCTCGAGCCTGCTCCGCCATTCAATAAGATCATGGCTGATCTGATCCTAACCGCCAATCTACTATCACAGAACCATCTCCTGAATCTAACAGAATTGGACACACGAAATAGGAGCAGGATCAGGCATTCGACTTCTTTTTTAAGGTGTTATTTGGCAAGGGAATAATTCCTTAGCTGAGTTCGCATTCCATGCAACAACTACCCTGCCCTCTAATAAGAGTTTCTTTTATTAAACAGGACCCAGCATTCGTGGAGAAGAAGGAACGATGCACATATTTGAAGAACAAGCTCTCGTACATCAAACAGCGAATCCAAGAATATGATTTAGAATGCAGCTCCAGGGACAGTTACTGAGAGACTGACTTGAGTAATTTGGAGGCAAAGAAAGAACTTGCATTTATATAGCACCTTCCTCATCCTCGGGACATCCTGATTCACAGCCAATGAATTGCTTTGGAAGTTCAGTCGCTGTTATGTAGGCAAACCTGGCAGTCAATTTGTGCAGAGCAAGATCCCAAACGGGTTTGAAAGCAGTAAAAGTGACCATCAAGCTGTCATTAAAAACCCATCTGGTTCACTAATGTCCCTTTAGGGAAGGAAACCTGCTGTCCTTACCCGGTCTGGGCCTACATGTGACTCCAGTCCCACACCAACGTGATTGACTCTTAACTGCCCCCTGACGTGGCCCAGCAACTTGCATTCAGGGCAACTAGGGGTGGGCAATAAATGCCGGCCTCACATCCCGAGATGAATCAAAAAATAAAATGAGATAAATGGCCAGATGGTCTTTCTTTGTGGTGCTGGTTGAGGGAGGAACGATAGCCGGGATATGTGGAGAATTCCCTGCTTTTCAGAATTCCCGAAACAGATAGGTGGGGTCTTGATTCAGTGTCTCGCCTGAAAGACGACACTTCTGACAGTGCAGCACTCCCTCAGTATTGCACTGAAATGTCAGCCTGGATGATGTGTTCACCTTCTGGTTGGCAGCTCACAATTACATTGGATTCCTGTGATCGGCCGTGGCTCAGTGGGCAGCACTCTCGCTTCCGAATCAGGTGGTCGTGGGTTCATGTTTCACTCCAGGAACTCGAGCCCGTAATAGGAGACAGAAACCCCCGGTGCAGTGCTGAGGGAGTGCTGCACTGCCGGAGGTGCCGTCTTATGGATGAGACGTTAAACCGAGGCCCCGTCTGCCCTCTCAGGTGGATGTAAAAGATCCCATGGCCCTATTTTGAAGAAGAGCTGGGGAGTTCTCCCCAGTGTCCTGGGGCCAATATTTATCCCTCAATCAATATCACTAAAACAGATTATCTGGTCATTATCACGTTGCTGTTTGTGGGAGCTTGCTGTGCGCAAATTGGCTGCCGCATTTCCTACATTACAACAGTGACTACATTTCAAAAAGTACTTCATTGGCTGTAAAGCGCTTTGGGACGACCTGAGGTTGTGCAACGCGCTATAGAAATGCAAGTTTGTTTTTTTTATTTCATGGTTTCATTCTGTTTTTGTAATGTGTAAGTTGAAAATAAACTTTCTTTTCCGATAAAGGGCAGGGTTCTGTTTCTTTAGGAATTATCTTAGTTCTGGAAATGGAACATATTTTCTAATCATGTCATCCAATGTCAACATCAAGCAATATTGCAGCATGTACATCACGGGTTAGATAGAGGGTAAAGCTCCCTCTACACTGTCCCATCAAACACTCCCAGGGCAGGTACAGCACGGGTTAGATACAGAGTAAAGCTCCCTCTACACTGTCCCCATCAAACACTCCCAGGGCAGGTGCAGCACGGGGTTAGATATAGAGTAAAGCTCCCTCTACACTGTCCCATCAAACACTCCCAGGGCAGGTATAGCACGGGTTAGATACAGAGTAAAGCTCCCTCTACACTGTCCCATCAAACACACCCAGTGTAGGTACAGCACGGGTTAGATACAGAGTAAAGCTCCCTCTACACTGTCCCATCAAACACACCCAGGGCAGGTACAGCACAGGTTAGATACAGAGTATAGCTCCCTCTTTGAGGGTGTCCTTGAAGCGTTTCCTCTGCCCACCTGGGGCTCTCTTGCCGTGTCGGAGCTCCGAGTAGAGCACTTGTTTTGGGAGTCTTGTATCGGGCAAGCGGACAATGTGACCCGTCCATCGGAGCTGATCGAGCATGGTCAAAGCTTCGATGCTGGGTGTTGGTGAAAAATGAATTCACTCGAGTCTGTCTCAAAGCAGAAGATCACAGTTTATTTAACAGAGCGCCCTGGGAGAAGAGTCATAGACCCCGCGATCTAGTGATTCACTTCTCGTCGTTACAGTGGTATCGAAACTTCTTTTATATATTATAGGGTCGGTTACGTAATTCATTACATCACCCAATCACGTTCCCCCAGCAACAGCTCCTAATTATAATCTGCCCTTTACACAGTTTTTACTTCCCTACCAAAACTATAAACATTGAGCCTCACACGTACACATGTTGACCACAGACATTACTCATCGCACTGTGTCAGGTTGACTATTCTGTCTTTACGAATTTACTTTAACTTTCACGTTGCTGTTTTAACTTACATTCTTTAACTTTTACATTCTTTAAGTCCTATAATTTTTACTCTAACACTGGGGATGTTGGCCTAAGTGAGAACACTGACGTTGGTGCGCCTATCCTGCCAATGGATTTGCAGGATCTTGCGGAGGCAGCGATGGTGGTATCTCTCCAGTGCTTTGAGGTGCCTGCTGTATATGGTCCATGTCTCTGAGGCATACAGTAGGGCAGGTATCAATGCTGCTCTGTAGACCATGAGCTTAGTGCCGGGTTTGAGATCCTGGTCTTCAAACACTCTCTTCCTCAGGCGACCGAAGGCTTCAAGGACACCCTCACAGCCTCCTTGAAAAAGTACAACATCCCCACTGACACCTGGGAATCCCTGGCCCAAGACCGCACAAAGTGGAGGAGAAGCATCCGGGAAGGCGCCAAACACCTCGAGTCTCTTCACCGGGAGCAAGCGGAAGCCAAGCGCAAACAGCGGAAGGAGCGCACGTCAACCCAAGCACCCCACCCACCCGCCCCTTCAACCACCGTCTGCCCCACCTGTGACAGAGACTGTAGGTCCCGCATTGGACTCATCAGTTACCTGAGAATTCATTTTTAATGTGGAAGCAAGTCATCCTCGGTTCCGGGGGACTGCCTAAGAAGAAGAAGAATAGGAAGAAAGCTCCCTCTACACTGTCACATCAAACACTCCCAGGGCAGGTACAGCACGGGTTAGATACAGAGTAAAGCTCCCTCTACACTGTCACATCAAACACTCCCAGGGCAGGTACAGCACGGGTTAGATACAGAGTAAAGCTCCCTCTACACTGTCCCATCAAACACTCCCAGGGCAGGTACAATGGAAATAGCCCCAGAAGCTCAACTCTCTCCTCATTGCTATAATTTCTCCTCCCTGGCATCATCCTGGTGAATCCACACTGGACTTTAATGTCCTTTCTATAATGGGGCTCCCAAGATTTGTACAGATTTATCATTACTTCTTTACTCTTATGCTCTATGACACTATTTTAAAAAAAAACAAATTGCGGATTGCCTTTTCCCCGGAGTTATCTCCCTGGACTTACACTCAGGGAATTCTGTACTGAATCCCTTGGTCTCTCTGTACATTTGCACACTTCAGCATCTTTCCATTAAGTTTTTTTTTATTTGTTCCTGGGATGTGGGCATCACTGCAAGACCGGCATTTATTGCCCATCCCTAATTGCCCTTGAGAAGGTGGTGGTGAGCCGCCGCCGCCTTGAACCGCTGCAGTCCGTGTGGTGATGGTACTCCCACAGTGCTGTTAGGGAGGGAGTTCCAGGATTTTGACCCAGCGACGATGAAGGAACGACGATATATTTCCAAGTCAGGATGGTGTGTGACTTGGAGGGGAACTTGGAGGTGGTGGTGTTCCCATGCGCCTGCTGCCCTTGTCCTTCTAGGTGGTAGAGGTCGCGGGTTTGGGAGGTGCTGCCGAAGAAGCCTTGGCAAGTTGCTGCAGTGCATCTTGTAGATGGTACACACTGCAGCCACGGTACGCTGGTGGTGGAGGGAGTGAATGTTTAAGGTGGTGGATGGGGTGCCAATCAAGCGGGCTGCTTTGTCCTGGATGATGTCGAGCTTCTTGAGTGTTGTTGGAGCTGCACTCATCCAGGCAAGTGGAGAGTATTCCATCACACTCCTTACTTGTGCCTTGTAGATGTTGGAAAGTATACGCTCCCAGTCCTACCCTTCCTTTCCAAACATGTGTTACCTTACACTTACCCGCATTAAATGCTGTTTGTGGGACATTGAGTCTCTGGAGGGAGACTTGAACCCATGACCTGCTGACTCAGAGGCGAGATGGCTTCCAACTGAGCCTCGGTTGAGGAGCTTCCAGGTGCCATATTGCGCTGTTAAATAAATAGATTTCATCATTCCTATTAACATTTCCCTCCGTCTGCTGTTCCCAGACCGAGTGCCATTGGGTGGCGAGCTGTCCCCAAGGATGTCAATGCTGCTCTGTGGCCAACCACTAGGAGGTGCTGAAGAGCAGTCAGTCGGAGACTCTTACCCCACTCCCTGTGTTGTCCGCTTGAGATCGAGAGCTTAGTGTGAGCGTGATCCCGTACAGATTATCTGGTCATTATCACATTGCTATTTGTGGGATTGCTGGGCTTGCTCAGCCACTTCGGAGGGCAGTTAAGGGTCAATCGCATTGGTGTGGAAATGGAGTCACATATAGGCCCAGAGCGGGTAAGGACGGCAGGTTTCCTTCCCTAAAGGGACATTAGTGAACCAGTTGGGTTTTTACGACAATCCGACAGATTCACGGTCACCATTACTGAGACCAGCTTTTTATTTCCAGATTTCTTGTAACTCAATTCAAATTCACAAACTGCCCTGGTGGGATTTTGAATTCATATTGTCTGGATTATTAGGCCAGAAACAAAACCACTGCACTACCACACCCTTGGGTCTGTATCTGCAGATGTTTTTAATGTAAATAGATGTAATCTGATGCACATGGATAGAGCATGTTCAAGGCTGCGGAGCGGGCGGAGGGTTATAGTACGCCCATCCCTTAAGGTCCATGACCAGATCTGTGAGAGAATTGTGAAAGCAATAATTAAACTAAAGGACAATTAAATATAGAACAAAAAATACTCCTCTCTTTGTATAAGGCCGAGGTCAGGCACATCTCGAATGCTGGGTTCAGTTTTGGTCCCCTCACATGGTGGGTGATAGAGTGGCCCTGGAAAAGGTTCAGAGAAAGTCCACTAGGTTGGTACCTAGATTAAAGGGCCCTTGGTTGACAGAATGGGCTGAAAGCTGAGGCTTTTTACTTCAGAAAAGGGAAGGGAGGGAGAAAGGGAGAGAGAGACAAAGAAGGCGAGTGAGGAAGAGAAGGAAAGTAAGAAAGAGAGCAAGAGAGAGAAAGAGAAAAAGAGAAAAAAAGGAAGTCAGTGAAATACTTTTGAAGTGTAGTCACTGTTGTAATGTAGGAAACGTGACAGCCAATATGCGCACAGCAAGCTCCCACAAACAGCAATGAGATAATGACCAGAGTGTTCCCTGTAATTTTGGGGGGGGGGGGGAGGCGTGGCCGCACATACGCGGTTTTTCTATTTAAAAGCCGGCAAGTCGGCTGCACGGGAGCTGCGTAGACACGCAGCTTAAAGGGAACATTGATGATCAGATAATCTGGGGGTTTTTCGGTGATGTTGGTTGAGGGATAAATATTGGCCCCAGGACACCGGGGAGAACTCCCCTGCTCTTCTTCGAAATAGTGTCCGTGGGATCTTTCACGTCCACCTGAGAGAGCAGACGGGGCCTCGGTTTAACGTCTCATCCGAAAGACGGCACCTCTGACAGTGCAGCACTCCCTCAGCACTGCACTGGGAGTGTTCGCCTAGAGTTTTGTGCTCAAGTCTCATGAAGTGGGACTCGAACCCACGACCTTCTGACTCAGGGTGAGCGAGAAAGAGCTGCCCACTGAGTCACAGCTGACACCTTGAAGGACTGAGGTCTTTAAAATATTGTGGATAAACTATTTGAGCTCGATAGATCAGGGCAGATCGGAGACTGAAGTACAAGTTAGCTAAGTACATAAATTGGCCTGAAGTTTTTTCCTTTTTTTGCCTTTCCTGGGAGATTGGGTAGCTGTGTGGGGGATTGGGATGGTACTGTGTGTGTGAGCGACATTGTGGGCCTAGAGGACCGCTCCAAGGACCAGATGCTTTTTATCTGTGCTACTTGATTTATATATTTATTTGGGAAATCAGTAATGGAACATTCACTGTTAACTGGGACTTTGATATATAAATAGCACAGATCAATAAAACCTCTCCCAGTGTTTGTGTGAGGGTGTTCCCTGCAGTTTCAGTTAGAACAGGTGGAAGGGGGATGGGTTTAAATATTCTGCAATTTTTTATTTTGCATTATTGCAAATGAGTGTTCTGGGGAGGAGGAGGACCATCTAATGTAACCCCTTCCACCGATTCCTAGAGAAAGACTCTTGTTTGCAATTGGCGGAGGGGGGCGGTCAGAATTGGCGAACCTGAACTTTCGCCTCCTCTCAGACTGCCTTGTGGTTTCTCGGATCAATGATTAATCCCGTCTCGCTGCCATTTTCCTTCTCAGTAACGGACTGAAACTCTCAGACTTGGAACAAGTCAGAGTGAGAGAGAGAGAGAGAGAACAAGTGGGTGCGAACTTTTACTGTGGACTGCGGGGGAGGGCAGAAAAAGTCTGGGATCTTGGGAACACCTGACTGGATTTGGCAATTCCTTCTCGAGTCAGAGAAAGCAAACTGTAAATATTTTTTTGAGGACAAGTCGGATTTAAAGAATTGCAGGAAAGCTCTGAAACACCACACCCGGACTGAGAGTCAGTGGGAGTTGAGAAGGTAAGAGCACTTCCAGGGGTCACTGAGAAGCGTACATTTAAGTGTCAGTTCTTGGGGCTATTTCACCCCCCGGAAGATTTCAAATACTTCTTTTAAATATTTTAAGTCACTTCTTTTGAGAGTTGCCATGGTAATTGAATGCAAAGTTGAGAGTTAAGGGTGCAAATGAACCCTGGGGAAGAGAAGGAGATCCTAACAGGGCTAAATGTAGGTGAGTGACCGAGAGAGAGGGAGGGAGAGGGGAAAGGGGGTACAATAACTGGGGGCAGAGAGAGACAGACAAAGAATCTTATTCATGGGGAGATTACTGCGTGTACAAGTGTAATCGCCCTGGAAATAAAAGATGCTTAATTTGTGCAGTGTGTGTTAGGGGAGATCCGACCCTTTACAGTCAAGTTGGGCAAAGTAGCATTTCATTTATTCAGGCAATTGATTAAAAAAAAGATTGATTTTCAAGGAATGTAATTCTTCTATTTAGTTACAGGCTTTTGGAGAATTGAGATTAATATCCGTGTGATTTGTTATTTAAATATTTCCCCTCCTGTCAAAAACAGACTTAGGTCTGTAGGATCTGAAGTTAGTTTTGTTAATCATTCTGGGAAGGTTAAAACGAATAGTTCTGACTAGCCCAGGGAGCTGTCTGTAAACAACCTACTGCAGGTGGCTTAGCCCAGCTGTTCATATATAAACTAAAGGGTACGATCCTAAAGGGGGTGCATGAACAGAGAGACCTGGGGGTATGTGTGCACAAATCGTTGAAGGTGGCAGGGCAGGTTGAGAAAGCGGTTAAAAGAGCATACGGGATACTGGGCTTCATAAACAGAGGCATAGAGTACAAAAACAAGGAAGTTGTGATGAACCTTTATAAAACACTGGTTCGGCCTCAACTGGAGTATTGTGTCCAATTCTGGGCACCGCACTTTAGGAAGGATGTGAAGGCCTCAGAGAGGGTGCAGAAAAGATTTACGAGAATGGTTCCAGGGATGAGGGACTTCAGTTACGTGGATAGACTGGAGAAGCTGGGGTTGTTCTCCTTGGAGCAGAGAAGGTTGAGAGGAGATTTGATAGAGGTGTTCAAAATCATGAGGGGTCTAGACAGAGTAGATAAAGAGAAACTGTTCCCACTGGCGGAAGGATGGAGAACCAGAGGACACAGATTGAAGGTGATTGACAAAAGAACCAAAGGCGACACGAGGAAAAACTTTGTTATGCAGCGAGCGGTTAGGATCTGGGATGCACTGCCTGAGAGGGTGGTGGAGGCAGATTCAATCGTGGCTTTCAAAAGGGAATTGGATAAGTACCTGAAGGAAAAAAATTTGCAGGGCTACGGGGAAAGGGCGGGGGAGTGGGACTAGCTGAAGTGCTCTTGCAGAGAGCCGGCACGGGCTCAACGGGCCAAATGGCCTCCATCTGTGCTGTAACCATTCTATGATTCATGTCTGCACTTCCAATTGTCTTAATTGACCCCATCCGTAAGATGCTGTAGTGTAAATCCAGAATCAGGACCCGATCTGGCTTCAGAGTGAAGTGGAGTGAGAGTCTGTGCTCCAGTTGGGGCCCTGACTCTGCATTTATATCAGAAGATGTGAATTGGCTCCTGGTGTTGGTACAGGTGGCATGTGTCCATTGCAAGGTGTCCATGGGGTGTGTAATTCTATAACATTCCCATTCCGCCAGTAACGCCCAACAGAAGAAGGTTGGTCCAACACGTGACTCAAAATCGGCCGCACAAATTCCCAATCCCAGGAGATCCCCACTTTTGTTTTCTAATTGAATCTGGAATTAGATGGAAAGGCAGGGATCCGCCAGTTCTTCTCTTTCTGCCTGGATTCGGGACAGGTTGATGTGCAGCTTGGCTCAGTGGGTAGCACTGGTCACATGACAGGAAGGATGTGATTGCACTAGAGAGGGTGCAGAGGAGATTTCCGAGGATGTTGCCTGGGCTGGGTAATTTTAGCTATGAGGGAAGATTGGAGAGGCTGGGGTTGTTTTCTTTGGAACAGAGGAGGCTGAGGGGAGATTTAATTGAGGTGTATAAAATTATGAGGGGCCGAGATAGAGTGGATAGGAAGGATCTATTTCCCCTAGCAGAGAGGTCAATAACCAGGGGGCATAGATTTAAAGTAATTGGTCGGAGGTTTAGAGGGGAGTTGAGGAGAACTTTTTCACCCAGAGGGTGGTGGGGGTCTGGAACTCACTGCCTGAAAGGGTGGTAGAGGCAGAAACCCTCATCACATTTAAAAAGTACTTGGATATGCACTTGAAGTGCTGTAACCTACAGGGCTACGGACCAAGAGCTGGAAAGTGTGATTAGGCTGGAGAGCTCTTTTTCGGCCGGCACGGACACAATGGGCCGAATGGCCTCCTTCTGTGCCGTAAATTTCTACGATTCTATGATTCACTCTCGTCTCTTGAGTCAGAAGATCGTGGGTTCAGAGCCGCACTCCAAAGACTTGAGCCCTGTAATCCAGGCTGACCCCCTTTAAAAAAATAAATTCTCGGGATGTGGGCGTCGCTGGCCAGGCCGACATTTATTACCCGTCTCTCGTGGCCCTGAGAAGGCGGTGGGGAGCCGCCGCCGCCTTGAACCGCTGACAGCAGTTTTGATACAACTGAGTGTCTCGCTGGACCATTTCAGAGGGGCAGTTAAGAGTCCACCATGTTGGTGTGGGTCTGGAGTCACATAGAGGCCAGACCAGGTTTCCTTCTCTAAAGGGACATTAGTGCACAGGGGAGTGAAAGGTGATCGCTATTTAAATGACATCAACAGAAGGTAAAATGAACATAAAGGGCCCCAGCTCCTGGTTCAACTCCTCCCAATAGTGTTTCACTTGGGGAACTCAGT
Organism: Squalus acanthias; assembly: GCA_030390025.1. Classification (NCBI taxonomy): domain Eukaryota; kingdom Metazoa; phylum Chordata; class Chondrichthyes; order Squaliformes; family Squalidae; genus Squalus; species Squalus acanthias. The sequence continues at coordinate 39,757,262 of CM059443.1, forward strand.
AAACAGCAGCTTTACTATGAAATGAAAGTTGCAGCATTAAAACTAAACCAGTTTGATAAGAAATGAAGAAGCTTTAAACTAGTTTAGGTTTGGTAAATATCTAACGAGACTAAACTAGTGCACTCTCCACAGATGCTGCCGGACCTGCTGAGCATTTCCAGCACTTTCTGTTAACAACACTAAACAACACAAGTTAAATTTGGTAAGTAACTAACAAAACTAAACTACTACTGAGTTAAATCTGACAAACTAACTAGACTAAACTAGAGAGTTAAGTTTGGTAAGTAACGAACAAGACTAAGCTAGCAATGAATTTGTTTTGGTAGGCACCTAGCAGGACTAAACTAGCACTTAGTTAAGTTTGATAACTAGCTAACATGACTAAGCTAGCACTAAGTTAAATCTGGTAAATAGCTACCAAGATTAAACTAGTAGTCAGTTATTTTACTCTATTACTAGTATGCAGGGCGATGGGGAAAGAGCAGGGGAGTGGGACTAACTGGGTAGCTCGACCAAAGAGTGGCCCCCTTCTGTGCTGTACGATTCCATGAAAGCTCTGAATTCCGATTTACTCCAACCAATTTGAAAATCCCTCAATGCTATTTGGTTGATTTTAAAATCATTTCACCTTGGACCAAAGTTGTCCCAGACACCGACATCTGGGACATTGAAGCCAACTGGTGCCCGTGTACGTGGCACTAAGCTCTCTGCTGGTGGACACGCAGACCATGCACATCCAACATCTGGGGGTTACTCAGCATCTAAAATGTGGATTAAGTCAAAAGGGAGTGAATCTGAATTAAAACTGAGTGGATGGCCAAGTAGATTCATAAGAACATAAGAATTAGGAGCAGGAGTCGGCCATATGGCTCCTCGAGCCTGCTCCGCCATTCAATAAGATCATGGCTGATCTTCCACCTCAACTCCACTTTCCCGCCCGATCCCCATATCCCTTGATTCCTTTAGTGTCCAAAAATCTATCGATCTCAGTCTTGAATATACTCAACGACTGAGCATCCACAGCCCTTTGGGGTAGAGGATTCCAAAGATTCACAACCCTCTGACTGAAGAAATTCCTCCTCATCTCGGTCCTAAATGGTCGACCGCTTATCCTGAGACTGTGACCCCTGGTTCTAGACACTCCAGCCAGGGGGAAACATCCTCCCTGCATCTACCCTGTCAAGATTCAGTCCAAGTTAACGCCAGAATGATTATTGGATGTTGGACTTCATGAGCCACTGTAGACCATCTCTGAACACTGGGTCTCAGCCACGCTCACCATCGCTTGTTTCATTGATGTCAACTTGACTTGCTGGTAAATTTTCCTCCTTTTCGTGTTTATTTCTAGGTCATTTCAACCACCTTAAAGCATCCGTCTGGGACGTGCCGTCACAATGTACGGGAATCGACCCATGGGGAGCCCGCCTGCCTACAGCCCAACTCATTTCAGCCAGCCCATCCCGCACAGAGACTCCGCGGGCAGTTATGAATTTGATGTGCGTTCCCCTCCACCAGGCTCTTACTATATTGAGGATAAGCCGCAGCACTTCTACAAGTGGAGCTCCCCGCCAAGGATCATCCGCATTTTAGAGGGCATCGTAATAGTCCTGTGTCTCGCTATGTTTGCCTGTGTGGCATCAACGTTGCAATGGCAGTACAACTATGGCTATGGCTTTGGCGGAGGGATTGGCGGGGGTGGGTACCCCGGCATGGGAGGCGGCGGGTACTACAACGGGATGGGCGGCGGTGGCGGGTACTACAACGGGATGGGCGGCGGGTACAACGGGATGGGCGGCTACGGCGGAGGCACCACCGACCCCAGGGCCGCCACCGGCTTCATGATCGCAATGGCGGCCATCTCGTTCATTGGCAGCCTGGCCTTCTTTATCGCCGGCTTCAGCAAATCCCACAACTGCAGGAGTCGGAAGTTTTACCTGTTGGTCCTGATATTCAGCGCCATCCTGGGTGGGCTGGAGCTGATCGCCAGCATTGTATACATCATGGGCGTGAATCCCATGGCCGGCAGTGGAGGCTCCATGTACTACAACCAGATGAGGATAATATGCAGCCAGTTCTATTCTGGTGGTGGAGCAATGTTCACTAATCAGTATCTGTATCACTATTGTGTTGTGGATCCTCAAGAGGTGAGTCACACTTTATTATTGCCGTAATCAACCTTTGGTAGAATGAAGATTCATTCTTCGATTCCTGTGCAGGGTTATTGCTAAAACATGGTAAAGTTGATGATCTCGATTATAAAATGCACCACCCCATAGTCATAAACGCTGGGAAGGTCCTTGGCCTCGCCCTGCTCGGTGTTGACGAACTCAATCATAGGAACGTAGGAACAGGAGGAGGCCATTCAGCCCCTCGAGCCTGCTCCGCCATTCATTTAGATCAGGGCTGACCTGTACCTGAACTCCATTTACCCGCCTTTGCTGCACACCCCTCGATACCTTTACCGACAAAAATCTATCGATCTCAGTCTTGAAATTTTCAGTTGACCCTCAGCATCCACAGCTTTTTGGGGGGAGAGAGTTCCAGATTTCCACTACCCTTTGTGTGAAGAAGTGCTTCCTGACATCACCCCTGAACGGCCTGGCTCTAATTTAAATGTTCTACCCCCTTGTTCTGGACTCCCCCCAACAGAGGAAATAGTTTCTCTCTATCTCCCCTATCAACTCCTTTAATCATCTTAATCACCTCGATCAGATCCACCCCTTAATCTTCTAAACTCGAGGGAACACAAGCCTGTAACCTGTCTTTGTAATTTAACCCTTTTAGCCCCGGTATCATTCTGGTGAATCTGCGCTGCTCCCCCTCCAAGGCCAATATATCCTTCCTGAGGTGCGGGGCCCAGAACTGAACGCAGTTACTCCAGATGGGGTCTGACCAAGGTTCTGTACAACTGAAGTATAACCTCCACCCCTTTGTATTCCAGCCCATTTGAGATAAAGCCAACATTCCACTAGCCTTTTTGCTTGTTTTTTGTACCTGACCACTAGCTGCAGTCCGTGTGGTGATGGTGCTCCCACAGTATTGTTAGGTAGGGAGTGCCAGGATTTTGACCCAGCGACGATAAAGGAATGTTGATATATGTCCAAGTCAGGATGGTGTGTGACTTGGAGGGGAACTTGGAGGTGGTGGTGTTCCCATGTGCCTGCTGCCCTTGTCCTTCTAGGTGGTGGAGGTCGCGGGTTTGGGAGGTGCTTATAAAGAGGATATATAGAGGCACTGGGGAGGGTGCAAAAAAGCTTTACAAGGATGATACCAGAAATACGGGGTTACACCTATCAGGATAGGATGAACAGGCTGGGTCTCTTTTCTCTTGAAAAAGGAAGGCTGAGGGGTGACCTGATAGAGGTCTTTAAAATTATGACAGGTTTGATAGAGTGGATACAGAGAGAATGTTTCCACTTGTGGGGAAGAGCATAACTAGAGGCCATCAATATAAGATAGTCACCAAGAAATCCAATAAGGAATTCAGAAGAAACTTCTTTACCCGGAGCGTGGTGAGAATGTGGAACTCGCTACCACAGGGAGTGGTTGAAGCGAATAGTATAAATGCATTTAAGGGAGGCTGGACAAACATATGAGGGAGAAGGAAATAGAGGGTTATGCTGATAGATTTAGATGAGGAAAGACGGGAGGAGGCTCGAGTGGAGCATAAACGCCGGCATGGACTGGTTGGGCCGAATGGCCTGTTTCTGTGCCGTATATCCGATGTAATCCTGTGTGCTGATGAAGAAGTCTCGACGAGTTGCTGCAGTGCATCTTGTAGATGGTACACCCTGCAGCCACAGTGCGCCGGTGGTGGAGGGAGTGAATGTTTAAGGTGGTGGATGGGGAGCCAATCAAGGGGATTGCTTTGTCCTGGAGCTTCTTGAGTGTTGTTGTAGCTGCAGCCATCCAGGCAAGTGGAGAGTATTCCATCACACTCCTGACTTGTGCCTTTTTTTGCTAATGTCTTGTGTGGAAACTTATGAAATGCTTTCTGGAAGTCCATATAGATACCGAACACAGACACTCCCTTCTACAACATGTTAATGGCCTCCTAAAAAAATTCAGTTAGATTAGTCAGACATGACTTACCCATCACAAATCCGTGCTGGCTCTCTCTGATCAGCTCCAATTTGTCCAAGTGTTCAGTCATTCTGTCTCTAATGAGAGATTCTAGTAACATCCCCAGGAGCTCAGCCAGGGTTTCAGAGGGTGTACTACACTTGACCATAGTGTCCCCAGCCAGGAAGAGGCTCGTCGCTGCCTGTGGACTAGAGCTGTCAACCCCCCAGGATTGCCCTGGTCTCGGCCCTCCGTATCTCTCTAATCTCCTCCAGCCCTACAACCCTCCGAGATCTCTGCGCTCCTCCAATTCGGGCCTCTTGCGCGTCCCCCGATTTTAATCTTTAACTTATTTTAATTGGCGGCCGTGCCTTCAGCTACCTGGGCCCTAAGCTCTGGAATTCCCTCCTTAAACCTCTCTGCCTCTCCACCTCTCTCTCCTCCTTTAAGATGCTTCTTAAAACCTACCATTTTTACCAAGCTTTTGACCAACTGTCCTAATATCTCCTGATGTGGCTCAGTGTCACATTTTGTTTGATAATCGCTCCCGTGAAGCGCCTTGGGACATTTTACTACATTAAAGGCGCTATATAAATGCAGGTTGTTGTTGGAGTCTCCAGGGCACTGCTGCGAGCAACCCAGGAGAAAAATCAATGGAGCAATTTTCTTTGGACACTTTATTTTAGTATAAAAACCATCGGACATGGGGGGGAGGGGGAAAGGCTGTTGACTGACAGTCAAGAATCATCCAGCGACGAGGCTGTTCGCTCTCCGATTGGCCGCGGGAAGACGAGGCACCGCGAGGATGGACGTGTCAGGTGACCAATGGCGGGAGGGTGGGGGCGGGGCGGTTAGAGCCGGGAGGTCATGTGATGAAACCTCCAGGAATACGTCCAACCAGAGTTGGGAACCCTACTGTGGACCCCTGTGTGGAAGTGTGTGAGACTCGATGTTGGATCTTGGTCCACTTCCACTAGGCAGGAGTCACATGTTGCAGACTAAGCCAAACTTGGGAGAAATCAGCTTCTTATCATTAGCTCCGCTAGAGGTCATGCCTGAAGGTTGCTTCTGTAATCTTAATACACAAAGTATCGGAGTGCGGCATGAGTCAGATCATGCAGTTAGTCTGACGGGGGCTGTGGGGGGGGAAGTTTGAGACAGGTTGATGGGAGATGCTATCAGTGTTCGTCCAGGAAGCACTGATCTGATGGAGAATAGTGGGTGGAGGTTGAGAAAGAGTCGGTCATGCCTCACAGGTCTGTTGGAATTCATTGCGGACATGAACTCACTGAAGTGGATGAGGAGGCCCAGCGGAATTTACCTCTTCAGATTCAGAGAGATTATTTCATAAAACAGTACAACGTGAGTCCTTTTGAAAGGCACAATTGCCAAAACCACAAAAGAAAGACACAAAACCACACATTGTTCATAAGGGAATCGAGGGATATGGGGCTCGGTCGGGAAAGTGGAGATGAGGTAGAAGATCAGCCATGATCTTATTGAATGGCGGAGCAGGCTCGAGGGGCCGAATGGCCGACTCCTGCTCCTATTTCTTAACAACAACAACAACAACAACGAGTTAATGGCAATGCCAAGAGAACATTGGCTCCCCAGGCCACAGTGCCAACCTGCTCTCTCTCAAATACTGACCGACCCACTCTCTTTCCAGCATTTCCCGGTTCCAGTTCGGTTTTCCACCTGTTGGGTTGCCTCGATTGGTAGCACGCTCCCCACTGAGTCAGAATGTTGTGGGTCCTGTTTAATGAATGAAACCCTTATTAGAGGGCAGGGTAGTTATTACATGGAGTGGGAACTCCACTAAAGGAATTATTTCCGTGTCAATTGACTCCTGTTCAAAAGGAGCCGAATGCATTTCAAAGAGGGTTTTAAGGATGAAAATAGACCCAGTAATTAGCTGTGGCTCAGTGGAACATAGGGACAGGAGGAGGCCATTCAGCCCCTCGAGCCTGTTCCGCCATTCAATGAGATCATGGCTGATCTGTGATCTAACTCCATATACCCGCCTTTGCCCCATATCCTTTTATACCTTTGGTTAACAAAATTCTATCACTCTCAGATTTAAAATTAACAATTGATCTAGCATCAATTGCCATTTGCGGAAGAGAGTTCCAAACTCCTACCATCCTTTGTGTGTAGAAGTGTTTCCTAATTTCACTCCTGAAAGGTCTGGCTCTAATTTTTAGACTCTGTCCCCTAGTCCTAGACTCCCCAACCAGCGGAAATAGTTTCTCTCTCTCTCTACCCTATCAGTTCTTATTGATCTTATTGAATGGTGGAGCAGGCTCGAGGGGCCGAACGGCCTACTCCTGCTCCTATTTCTTATGTTAAGTTGTTGTTGTTGTTGCTGCCTCCTACTCCTTGTCTATTATAAGAAATGAGAAGAGAGGTAGGGACAATCTGAGAGAAACAGAGCGAGAAACAGAAACAGATAGAGAGAGAGAGGTGGAAAAAGATAGAGACAGAGAGAAGCAGAGTAGGAAAGAGACAGAGGCACACAGACCCCAGCAGAGAGAGAGACACAGAGACAGAGAAACAAAAAGAGACACACACAGGACAGAGAGAGATGGAGAGGAAGAGTGAAACAGAAAAACAGAGACACACAGGCACACAGACAGAGAGAGGTGGAGTGATAGAAAGAGGCAGAATGAAAAAAGAGACATATGCAGACTGAGAAAGAGTCAAAGAAGCAGAAAGTGAGACACACAAACATAAACCTAAACAGAAAGGTAGAGAGAGAGAGGGAGACAGAGAGAGGGAGCGAGAGGGAGCGAGAGAGAGAGAGAGGGAGAGAGAGAGAGAGAGAGGGAGAGAGAGGAGGACACAGAGAGAGAGAGAGAGAGAGACAGAGAGAGAGAGAGAGACAGAGAGAGAGAGAGACAGAGAGAGAGAGAGACAGAGAGAGAGAGAGAGAGACAGAGAGAGGGAGAGAGGGAGTGAGAGAGAGACAGAGAGGGAGAGAGAGAGACAGGGAGAGAGAGAGAAACAGAGAGAGACAGAGAGAGAGAGAGAAACAGAGAAGAGAGAAACAGAGAGAGAGAGAGAGACAGAGAGAGAGAGAGAGACAGAGAGAGAGACAGAGAGAGAGACAGAGAGAGAGAGAGAGAGAGACAGAGAGAGACAGAGAGAGAGAGAGAGACAGAGAGACAGAGAGAGAGAGAGACACAGAGAGAGAGAAAGGGCAACACGATGGCATAGTGGTTAGCACTGGTGCCTCACAGCGCCAGGGACCCGGGTTCGAATCTGGCCTCGGGTGACTGTCTGTGTGGAGTTTGCACATTCTCCCCGTGTCTGCGTGGGTTTCCTCCGGGTGCTCCGGTTTCCTCCCACAGTCCAAAAATGTGCGGGTTAGGTTGATTTGGCTATGATAAATTGACCCTTAGTGTTAGGGGGGGATTAAATATGTGGGGTTACGGGGATAGGATGGGATATGTTAGGGGGAATTAAATACGTGGGGTTACGGGGATAGGGTGGGATATGTGTCGGTGCAGGCTCGATGGGCCGAGATGGCCTCTATCTGTACTGTGGGGATTCTGTGTGAGAAAGCAGGGACAGGGTACTGGATTTGGATGATCAGCCATGATCGTATTGAATGGTGGAGCAGGCTCGACGGGCCGAATGGCCTACTCCTGCTCCTAGTTTCTATGTTTCTAAAGACAGAGAGAGAGAGACAGAGAGACAGCGAGAGAGGGGGAGAGAGAGAATTAACGTAACCGGGAAGCTTCAACAGTTTCTAACCCTACACTTTCCGTTGCTCTTCATGGCGATGATGCTAATCCCACTGCTGTCTGTTCCCTGTCGACAGGCCGTGGCGATCGTCTGTGGATTCCTGGTGGCACTGACGTTTTGCGTCATTGCTTTCTTCGCCCAAAGAGTGCGGCAGAAAATATGGAAATACGGGAAGCCGAATATCCTCTGGGACAAAGGGTTAGCTGGAGAAGAGGTGGGACCGAACGTGGAGGAATGGGTAAGTGAACATGTGAAGAGTCCCTGGGTCAATCGGCGGTCAGTGCTGAGTTAGTGGATCTCAGCGGAACGGTTCCAATTGTCTCGGGGCAGAGCTGGCTCCCTGAGTGAGAAGTTCACAGAGTGACTCGGGCAGGTCGAACTGGGTGTACTGCGTTCAGTACAGTCACAGCAACAGAAGGGGCCAATCAGGGGATGGATAAATATTGGGATTGGAGGGTGGAGAGAGAGATCAGATACCCCAGGGGACATGATGGGTGTTGTGCTATTGGAGGAAGGGGGCAGTACTGGAATGTCCTCTGATGGCCAGGGCCGGATATCTGACAATTGGTGAGTATTCTGCCGTTTTGCTTGATTCCCATTTGGGATCACAGATTATTTACATCGAACTTTCTCTCACGCGATAAATGGGTGGGTGGAGTCCATGATAGGGTGGAGTGTCCATGGGCTGTGGAGGGAATCACACAATCATAGAAATTTACGGCACAGAAGGAGGCCATTCGACCCATCGTGTCCGTGCCGGCCGACAAAGAGCTCTCCAGCCTAATCCCACTTTCCAGCTCTTGGTCCGTAGCCCTGTAGGTTACAGCACTTCAAGTGCATATCCAAGTACTTTTTAAATGCGATGAGGGTTTCTGCCTCGACCACCCTTTCAGGCAGTGAGTTCCAGACCCCCACCACCCTCTGGGTGAAAAAAGTTCTCCTCAACTCCCCTCTAAACCTCCTCCAATTACTTTAAATCTGTGCCCCCTGGTTACTGACCTCTCTGCTAAGGGAAATAGATCCTTCCTATCCACTCTATCTAGGCCCCTCATAATTTTATACACCTCAATCAAGTCTCCCCTCAGCCTCCTCTGTTCCAAAGAAAACCACCCCAGCCGATCCAATCTTTCCTCATAGCTAAAATTCTCCAGTCCCGGCAACATCCTTGTAAATCTCTCTAGTGCAATCACATCTTTCCTGTAGTGTGGTGACCAGAACTGCACGCAGTACTCTAGCTGTGGCTTAACTAGTGTTTTATACAGTTCAAGCATAACCTCCCTGCTCTTGTATTCTATGAGATTCAATGGGTGGGTGGGTAGCATTCTTGATAGGGTGGAATTAGAGCTGTGGGAGGAGAGGGCTTGATGGGTCAATTGGACTTTTCTCAATCCACGCTTCCTGATGTTCTCTCCGATTGAGACTGCTAATTTATGCCACGTTCTGCTCACCACGAATGGGTGACCCTGAGAGTAAGCTGACTTTCACCTTGTCCTGCAGGTGAAAGTGCCGTGTGCCACTCCATTGAAACACCCAGTACCCAATGTAGAGGACTTTTGAGCAGAAACATTCAGTGGTCCTTGCATCTTGCATTGCTTGTGAGGATCCAGTCAGATAATTTTGAAGTCCTACGCTACTTGAGAACTGGCAAGCAGTCAGTGGTTAATGCACGGTGATTGGCTTTAACACCTGACTGTGCACGCACAAGGTGAATCTAAGCCATACACAAGGGCATGCTATCATTTAGATAAAGGTTCACCTCTCAGATCCCTGCTGCCGACAGATTACAAAATTGTTTTGCACTCGTGAGGATGAAACAAAAGGCGTCACGCCCCTGAAACTGTCCCACTTATGGTATCTTTCCAAAACAATGACTCACCAGTGATGGACGGGTCTCTCTGTGAATTGATTTTCATTATCTACCACTTCCTGGAGTCACTGCGGGAATATTATTCCACGACCTCCAGCTGACCCTTCAGTACCTCACGGGGTACTGTGTGAGTCTAGAAGGGTGAGTGGACTATTCAACCACCGCAACAACAACAACGCATTTATACAGCGCCTCTAACTAGTAAAAATGTCCCAAGGTGCTTCACAGGAGCGTGAATCAGACAAAGATTGACATCGAGCCACATAAGGAGATATTGGGACAGGTGACCAAAGGTTTGGTCAAAGAGGTGGGTTTTAAGGAGTGTCTTAACGGAGGAGAGAGAGGCGGAGAGGTTTAGGGAGGGAATTCCAGAGGCGTCATGGTGAGCCAGATCCTGTCCCTCGCCTGCTGTCCACACATTTCATCCAGAGTCACTGGACAGTGGGAGTCCAGGAGTGCAAAGGTCAATTATAGCACCCTAACTGCTGTCCCAGCTGGGATAAGCGATCCCAAACGGAACCTGGAGCCTCCCTAATCTGTAGGGCTGGGAACCTTGTTGGGCAGTGATGATATCTACTGAGCCATCAGGGCAATTTGCCAAACCTATCCCAGCGCCCCTGCCTTTTCCCTCTGCCGCACACCCCCACCAATCGGGTCTGAGCAGCAGACCCGAGAGGCGCAAATATTGACCCAAGCAGGAACTCGGACCAGAGGCTGGCGAGGCTCCTTCTCCGACCAGAAATTTCTTGTTTGCCGATTGGTGCTGGGAGATATCAAACAGCGCCCGTGTTAATGACGCTCTTTCTCGCCACCCAGTCTTATCAGGAATATCTGCCAATTGCACCATCGTAACACAGAGCTGTGTTTGCTTTTTGATAAGTTTGGTTTCAGTTTAATTACTCATTAACCTAATTGTTGTTGCTTGGTTTCACTCACTCACTCACTCGCCTCGTTGCGAATGATTAGATCATTTCTCACTGTTGACCCACATTGTGCAGTTTTGAAATGGTGTCGAGACCCAGAGACGGAACTGAAAGATCAGCGAAGAGTCGCTGTTTGACGGGTGCTGGCGAAAAGGTTCCGCCCGGACCACCTGTGCCCAGTTTACAGTGTTCAGTTACCCGCGAGTTGTTTTTATTACGAAGGCTCAAGGCACACGGGTGCAGGGACATCGACAAGGTTAAAGAGTCTGAGAGAAGACAAATTACATCAGGTAGCAGTGATTAGAGGAAAGCAAACATGTGTTTTAAAAGCCTGTGGAGTGTTGGTTGTATTAGGGAAGGTGAGGAGTGCTGCAGTTTTGAGGCTCAACAACTTGCCTTTATATAGCGCCTGTAACATAGTAAAACATCCCAAGGTGCTTCACAGGAGTGTTGCCAAACAAAATTTGATGTTTAACGTCTCATTCGAAAAATTGGGAAACCCTGACTTGGCTCAAAATATTCCCTCATGGTTCCTGATTTCCCTACACTTCCTTCTGATCCATAGTTCTGCCTCCCTCAGCCTAGATATGTCCATATTCCTCCTCTCTCCATGTTCACCATGGTTCCCAGTCCCCCTCCTCCTCGCTGTGATGCCCTCCGGTTGAGAATCCCACTGATTCAGATATGAATAAGGGAACAATCCATTCAGCCCATCGCACATCAGCCCTGCAGACACCTTTACTTTCCTGCAATTCCATGTTTGAATCTCTCCAATCAGATTTCCGCCACTGAGACAGCTGTAATCAAAGTCACATCCTCTGTGTTTGTGACCATGGTGCATTTTCCCTCCTCATCCTCTCTGCAGCCTTTGACACGGTTGACCACACCATCCTCCTCCAACGCCTCTCCTCCATTGTCCAGTTCAGTGGGACTGCCCTCGCCTGGTTCCACTCTTACCCATCTGATCATAGGCAGAAGATCTCAAGCAATGTCTTCCTGCCTCTGCACCGTTATCTCTGGAGTCCCCAAAGGATCTGGACCCCTCCTCTTTCTCATCTGCATGGTGGCCCCTGGCGACACCATCCAAAGAAATAGGGCCAGCCTCCACATGTACGCTGACAACACCCAGCTCTACCTCTGCACCACCTCTCTCGACCCCTCCAATGCCTGTCCGACATCCAGTCTTTGATGATCCGCTATTTCCTCCAGTGAACTATTGTGAAGACCAAAGCCATTGTCTTCGTTCCCTGCCACAAACTCTATTCCCTAGCCAATGACTCCATCCCTCTCCCTAACATCTGTCTGAGGCTGAACCACACTGTTTGCAACCTTGGTGTCATATTTGACCCTGAAATGAAATTCCGACCCCGTATCCTCTCCATCACCAAGACCGCCTACTTCCACCTCCGTAACATCGCCCGTCTCCGTCCCCGCCTCAGCTCATCTGCTGCTGAAACCCTCATCCATGCCTTTGTTACCTCCAGACTCGATTATTCCAACGCTCTCCTGCCCGACCTCCCATTTGCTACACTCTGTAAAGCTCAGCTCATCCAAAACTCTGCTGCCCGTGTCCTAACTCGCACCAAATCCCATCACCCCCTGCGCTCGCTGACCTACACTGGCTTCCAGACCCCCAACACCCCAAATTTAAAATGTTCATCCTTGTTTACAAACCCCTCCATGGCCCTCGCCCCCTCCCTATCTCTGTAACCTCCTCCAGCCCCACAACCCTCCGAGATCTCTGCACTCCTCCAATTCTGGCTTCTTGAGCATCCCCGATTTCCTTCGCTCCACCATTGGCGGCCGTGCCTTCAGCTGCCTGGGCCCTAAACTCTGGAATTCCCTCCCTAAACCTCTCCACCTCTCTCTCCTCCTTTAAGATGCTCCTTAAAACCGACCTCTTTGAACAAAGATTTTGTCACTCCTCCTAATATATCTTTCTTCGGCTCGGTGTCCATGTTTGTCTGATTTTAGGCTCCTGTGAAGTGCCTTGTGATGATTTACTAGGTTAAAGACGCTATATAAATGCAGGATGTCGTTGTTTTAGCACCTAATGCTACCAATGACTAATTGAGTGAGGGGCCAGAGATCAACCAGAGCCCGTGGATCTGTACCTGGGGCTGGAGAGGTTGATCGGCAGCTCCGAGGGTTTTCCGCGGTCTGCTCCTCGCCACAGTTCTGCCGATCAACCGGTTAGTGTTTGGATGTTGTATTTCAGTATCTTTTCTGCTCCATTAGGCTCCTAAAGAGGAAACTCCAGCACCTCGGAGAGCCGATTTGACTCCTTCAAGCCTGCGCAAGCAGATTAAACACTAGCTGGTTGTACATTAACACTCAGTGACTGAATGCACCGACTCCAACTCATCCTTTCCCAGGACCCCAGGACACTGGAACACTTCACCCACACCTTCCAATTCAGCCTCAATTCTAAACGATCACTGTCCGCTCGCAAACTGTTGAGTCACCCACATTTTGAATCACAAATATATACACTTCATTTTCAGCTATATTGAGGTGTCAGCCGTGGCTCAGTGGGCAGCACTCTCGCCTCTGAGTCAGAAGGTTGTGGGTTCAAGTCCCACTCCAGAGACTTGAGCAAATAATCCAGGCTGACCCTCCCAGTGTAGTGCTGAGGGAGCGCCGCACTGTTGGAGGGGCAGTACTGATGGAGCGCCGCACTGTCGGAGGGGCAGTACTGAGGGAGAGCTGCACTGTCGGAGGGGCAGTACTGAGGGAGCGCTGCACTGTCGGAGGGGCAGTACTGAGGGAGCGCTGCACTGTCGGAGGGGCTGCACTGTCAGAGGGGCAGTACTGAGGGAGAGCTGCACTGTCAGAGGGGCAGTACTGAGGGAGAGCTGCACTGTTGGAGGGGCAGTACTGAGGGAGTGCTGCACTGTCAGAAGGGCAGTACTGAGGGAGCGCTGCACTGTCGGAGGGGCAGTACTGAGGGAGCGCTGCACTGTCGGAGGGGCAGTACTGAGGGAGCGCTGCACTGTTGGAGGGGCAGTACTGAGGGAGTGCTGCACTGTCGGAGGGGCAGTACTGAGGGAGCGCTGCACTGTCGGAGGGGCAGTACTGAGGGAGCGCTGCACTGTTGGAGGGGCAGTACTGAGGGAGTGCTGCACTGTCGGAGGGGCAGTACTGAGGGAGCCCCGCACTGTCGGAGGGGCAGTACTGAGTGAGCACCGCACTGTCTGAGGGGCAGTACTGAGTGAGCACCGCACTGTCGGAGGGGCAGTACTGAGGGAGTGCTGCACTGTCGGAGGGGGTAGCCCTGAGCCCTGAGGGAGTGCTGCACTGTCGGAGGTGCCGTCTTTCAGATGAGACGTTAAACCAAGTCTGCTCTCTCAGGTGGGCGTAAAAGATCCCATGGCCGCTATTTCGAAGATGAGCAGGGGGGAGTTCTTCCTTGGGCCAATATTTATCCCTCAACCAACATCGCTAAAAACAGGTTATCTGGTCATTATCACATTGCTGTTTGTGGGAGCTTGCTGTGCGTAAATTGGCTGCTGTGTTTCCTACATTACAACAGTGACTGCACTTCAAAAAGTACTTCATTGGCTGTGAAGTGCTGTGGGACGTCCTGAGGTTGTGAAAGTCGCTATAGAAATGCAAGTTCTCCGACAGGCGAGACACTTTTAAAAATCAAGCTTAGTGTCACTTAACCCTTTACTTCCTGATTGAAGGCAGCTCCCCCGTTACTCTTTTCGGGAGCTGTGCTCCTGCCGGATGGCTCTGCCCCCGCACTGCAATTAAAAACAATGACACCAGCACAGTCAGATCTGTGTCTTCATTAATCACCCAGCGTTGAGCATCACACGCCACACGGAGTGGCTTCGTTTTTGAAAGCTGCTTGCTCCATTCTTCCAGTCATTTCCCCTGTGATGGGGTGTTGAACCAGTTCCACGTTCAATACCCTTCTTTCTTTCAATTGAAGTTCGTCAACTCCCTTCATAAGGTTGAACAGTCAATATCCTTATGGTGAAGGGTTTAAATCTCAGGGGCCACAGCTTAACAACGAAGGCACTCGGGATATGGAGGGCAGTCTCATCAGACCCTTTCACTCAAAGGGTGGTCGAAGTGTGGAACTCGCTTCCCTCCCAAGCTCCTGACGCTTGGAACTTTCATAACTGAGGTGGATGATTTTTTTTGTTGGGTTAGGGTATCGGGGGATATGGAGTCGAGGTGCAAATCAGCAATGATCTAATGGAATGACGGAGCAGGCTTGAGGAGCTGACTGGCCTCCTCCTGTTCCTATTGGCCCAGAAATTAATGACGGAGCCTTCGTGCGGGGGTAAGGCTTCCCCGCGATATCTCACTGCGCGCCTGCCTTTTCATTCCGAGCTCGCACGAACTTGATTTTCTAGACAGCAGCTGTGCAGTGCTTCCGTATCCCACAGGCGCAGTTAATTCGTGCGAGCTGTGGGATCACGTGATTCAGTTAGAGCCAATGGCAGCACACCATCTTTCATTCATAGTTTTCACAGCAAGTGCTGTGAAAGCTATGAATCTATACCCCCTCAAAAGAACAGCTAAACCTCAATTAAATTTTTTTTTAAAACCATCACATTAATAAAATAAGTATAGTTAAATAAATTAACCACTTTAAACAAAAAATTTAATTTTTGAAAAAATTTAAAATCTTTTAAAAAGTTATAAAAATAAACTTACCTTTCTTTAAAGTCTCTAAAAAAGATATACCTGTTGAAAAAAATTCAAAATAATACTTAATTAACTACTTACCTTGTTAAAAGAGGGTCTTACGCCTCCTTTCTTTATGTGCAAAATCTTCCATGCTTACCTGCGCGTTCAAAGCACTAAGTGCACTGCGTGCGCGCAGCCTGTAGCGCGCACGCGGTTCACCTAGGAACCGCCCCCTTTTGAATTCACGAAGTGCCGGTTTTCAGCGCATGCGCAGTGCATGCAGAAAACCGGCAATTGGAGACAGAATACGCGAGAGTACACAGTGCGTACTCTCGCGTAGAGACACTAATTTTTGGGCCATTATGTTTGGGAGAAACATTTCATCCAAAGAGGAATCAAGTTTGTTCAAGCAGAATTTTTTTTTTTTTATTCATTCACGGGATGTAGGTGTCGCTGGCGAGGCCAGCATTTATTGCCCATCCTTCGTTGCCCTTGAGAAGGTGGTGGTGAGCCGCCTTCTTGAACCGCTGCAGTCCGTGTGGTGAAGGTGCTCCCACAGTGCTGTTAGGGAGGGAGTTCCAGGATTTTGACCCAGCGACGATGAAGGATCGGCGATATACTTCTAAGTCAGGATGGAGTGTGACTTGGAGGGGAACTTGGAGGTGGTGGTGTTCCCATGCGCCTGCTGCCCTTGTCCTTCTAGGTGGTAGAGGTCGCGGGTTTGGGAGGTGCTGCCGAAGAAGCCTTGGCGAGTTGCTGCAGTGCATCTTGTAGATGGTACACTCTGCAGCCATGGTGTGCCGGTGGTGGACAGAGTGAATGTTTAAGGTGGTGGATGGGGTGTCAGTCAAGTGGGCTGCTTTGTCCTGGATGGTGTCGAGCTTCTTGAGTGTTGTTGGAGCTGCACTCATCCAGGCAAGTGGAGAGTATTCCATCACACTCCTTACTTGTGCCTTGTAGATGGTGGAAAGGCTTTGGGGAGTCAGGAGGTGAGACACTCGCCGCAGAATACCTAGCCTCTGACCTGCTCTTGTTGCCACAGTATTTACGTGGCTGGTCCAGTTAAGTTTCTGGTTAATGGTGACCCCCAGGATGTTGATGGTGGGGAATTTGGCGATGGTAATGCCGTTGACTGTCAAGGGGCGGTGGTTAGACTCTCGCTTGTTGGAGATGGTCATTGCCTGGCACTTGTGTGGCGCGAATGTTACCTGCCACTTACCAGCCTAAGCCTGAATGTCGTCCAGGTCTTGTTGCATGCGGGCATGGACTGCTTCATTATCTGAGGAGTTGCGAATGGCACTGAACACTGTGCAGTCATCAGCGAACATCCCCATTTTGTTTTTGACCTTTTGTTGGAGGGAAGGTCATTGATGAAGCAGCTGAAGATGGTTGGGCCAAGGACACTGCCCTGAGGAACTCCTGCAGCGATGTCCTGGAGCTGTGATGATTGACCACCAACCACCACAACCATCTTCCTTTGTGCTAGGTATGACTCCAGCCAGTGGAGAGTTTTCCCCCTGATTCCCATTAATTTCAGTTTTACTAGGACTCCTTGATGCCACACTCGGTCAAATGCTGCCTTGATGTTAAGGGCAGTCAATCTCACCTCACCATTGGAATTCAACTCCTTTGTCCATGTTTGGACCAAGGCTGTAATGAGGTCTGGAGCTGAGTGGTCCTGGCAGAACCCAAACTGGGCATCAGTGAGCAGGTTATTGGTGAGTAAGTGCTGCTTGATAGCACTGTCGACGACACCTTCCATCACTTTGCTGATGATTGAGAGTAGACTGATGGGGTGGTAATTGGCCGGGTTGGATTTGTCCTGCTTTTTGTGGACAGGACATACTTGGGCAGTTTTCCACATTGTTGGCTAGATGCCAGTGTTGTAGCTGTATTGGAACAGCTTGGCTAGAGGTGCGGCTAGTTCTGGAGCACAAGTCTTCAGCACGATACCCGGGATGTTGTCGGGCCCATAGCCTTTGCTGTATCCAGTGCACTCAGCCGTTTCTTGATATCACGTGGAGTGAATCAAATTGGCTGAAGACTGGCTTCTGTGATGGTGGGGACCTCATGAGTAGGCCGACATGGATCATCCACTCGGCACTTCTGGCTGAAGATGGTTGCAAACGCTTCAGCCTTGTCTTTTGCACTCATGTGCTGGGCTCCATCATCGTTGAGGATGGGGATATTCATGGAGCCTCCTCTTCCCGTTAGTTGTTTAATGGTCCACCACCATTCACGACTGGATGTGGCAGGACTGCAGAGCTTTGATCTGATCCGTTGATTGTGGGATCACTTAGCCCTGTCTATAGCATGCATATAGTCCTGTGTTGCAGCTTCCCCAGGCTGGCACCTCATTTTTAGGTACGTCTGGTGCTGCTCCTGGCATGCTCTTCTACACTCGTTATTGAACCAAGGTTGGTCACCTGGCTTGATGGTAATGGTAGAGTGAGGGATATGCCGGGCCATGAGGTTACAGATTGTGGTGGAATACAATTCTGCTGCTGCTGATGGCCCACTGCGCCTCATGGATGCCCAGTTTTAAGCTGCTAGATCTGTTCTGAATCTATCCCATTTAGCACGGTAGTAGTGCCGCACAACACGATGGAGGGTGTCCTCAGTGTGAAAACGGGTCACTGCTACCAATGCTGTCATGGACAGATGCATCTGGGACAGGTAGATTGGTGAGGACGAGGTCAAATAGGTTTTTTCCTCGTGTTGGTTCTCTCACCACCTGTCGCAGGCCCAGACTGGCAGCTATGTCCTTTAGGACTCGGCCAGCTCGGTCGGTAGCGCTGCTACCAAGCCACTCTTGGTGATGGACATTGAAGTCCCCCACCCAGAGTAAATTCTGTGCCCTTGCTACTCTCAGTGTTTCTTTCAAGTGGTGTTCAACATGGAGGAGTACTGATTCATCAGCTGAGGGAGGGCGGTAGGTGGTAATCAGCAGGAAGTTTCCTTGCTCATGCTTGACCTGAAGCCATGATACTTCATGGGGTCCGAAGTCAATGTTGAGGACTCCCAGGGCCACTCCTTCCCGACTGTATACCACTGTGCCGCCACCTCTGGTGGGTCTGTCCTGCCAGTGGGACAGGACATACCCAGGGATGGTGATGGAGGAGTTTGGGACATTGGCTGAAAGGTATGAACTCACGTCTCTGGATCATTAGTCCAGGCCTCTGTTACCACGGAAGGACATTTGAAACTGACAGCGTAAATATGATCAAAAGATTGAAGAGAAGGTAGGGTTTGAGGGATATGGGGAGAAGGTAGGTTTGGGGGATATGGGGAAAAGGTGGGTAGGTGGGCTTGGGGGATATGGGGAGAAGGTGGGTAGGTGGGGTTGGGGGATACGGGGAGAAGGTGGGTAGGTGGGGTTGGGGGATATGGGGAGAAGGTGGGTAGGTGGGGTTGGGGGATACAGGGAGAAGGTGGGTAGGTGGGGTTGGGGGATATGGGGAGAAGGTGGGTAGGTGGGTTTGGGGGATATGGGGAGAAGGTGGGTCGGTGAGGTTGGGGATATGGGGAGAAGGTGGGTAGGTGGGGTTGGGGGATATGGGGAGAAGGTGGGTAGGTGGGTTTGGGGGATATGGGGAGAAGGTGGGTGGTTGGGGGATACGGAGAGAAGGTGGGTCGGTGAGGTTGGGGGATATGGGGAGTAGGTGGGGTTGGGGGATATGGGGAGAAGGTGGGTAGGTGAGGTTGGGGATATAGGGAGAAGGTGGGTAGGTGGGGTTGGGGGATATGGGAAGAAGGTGGGTAGGTGGGGTTGGGGGATATGGGGAGAAGGTGGGTAGGTGGGGTTGGGGGATATGGGGAGAAGGTGGGTAGGTGGGGTTGGGGGATATGGGGAGAAGGTGGGTAGGTGGGGTTGGGGGATATGGGGAGAAGGTGGGTAGGTGGGGTTGGGGGATATGGGGAGAAGGTGGGTAGGTGGGGTTGGGGGATATGGGGAGAAGGTGGGTAGGTGGGGTTGGGGGATACGGGGAGAAGGTGGGTAGGTGGGGTTGGGGGATACGGGGAGAAGGTGGGTAGGTGGGGTTGGGGGATACGGGGAGAAGGTGGGTAGGTGGGGTTGGGGGATATGGGGAGAAGGTGGGTAGGTGGGGTTGGGGGATACGGGGAGAAGGTGGGTAGGTGGGGTTGGGGGATATGGGGAGAAGGTGGGTAGGTGGGGTTGGGGGATACGGGGAGAAGGTGGGTAGGTGGGGTTGGGGGATACGGGGAGAAGGTGGGTAGGTGGGGTTGGGGGATATGGGGAGAAGGTGGGTAGGTGGGGTTGGGGGATACGGGGAGAAGGTGGGTAGGTGGGGTTGGGGGATATGGGGAGAAGGTGGGTAGGTGGGGTTGGGGGATACGGGGAGAAGGTGGGTAGGTGGGGTTGGGAGATACGGGGAGAAGGTGGGTAGGTGGGGTTGGGGATACGGGGAGAAGGTGGGTAGGTGGGGTTGGGGGATACGGGGAGAAGGTGGGTAGGTGGGGTTGGGGGATATGGGGAGAAGGTGGGTAGGTGGGGTTGGGGGATATGGGGAGAAGGTGGGTAGGTGGGGTTGGGGGATACGGGGAGAAGGTGGGTAGGTGGGGTTGGGGGATACGGGGAGAAGGTGGGTAGGTGGGGTTGGGGGATATGGGGAGAAGGTGGGTAGGTGGGGTTGGGGGATACGGGGAGAAGGTGGGTAGGTGGGGTTGGGGGATACGGGGAGAAGGTGGGTTGGTGGGGTTGGGGGATACGGGGAGAAGGTGGGTAGGTGGGGTTGGGGGATACGGGGAGAAGGTGGGTCGGTGGGGTTGGGGGATATGGGGAGAAGGTGGGTTGGTGGGGTTGGGAGATACGGGGAGAAGGTGGGTAGGTGGGGTTGGTGGGGTTGGGAGATACGGGGAGAAGGTGGGTAGGTGGGGTTGGGGATACGGGGAGAAGGTGGGTAGGTGAGGTTGGGGGATACGGTGGGTAGGTGGGGTTGGGGGATACGGGGAGAAGGTGGGTAGGTGGGGTTGGGGGATACGGTGGGTAGGTGGGGTTGGGGGATACGGGGAGAAGGTGGGTAGGTGGGGTTGGGGGATACGGGGAGAAGGTGGGTAGGTGGGGTTGGGGGATACGGGGAGAAGGTGGGTAGGTGGGGTTGGGGGATACGGGGAGAAGGTGGGTAGGTGGGGTTGGGGGATACGAGGAGAAGGTGGGTAGGTGGGGTTGGGGGATACGGGGAGAAGGTGGGTAGGTGGGGTTGGGGGATATGGGGAGAAGGTGGGTGGGTGGGGTTGGGGGATACGGGGAGAAGGTGGGTAGGTGGGGTTGGGGGATATGGGGAGAAGGTGGGTGGGTGGGGTTGGGGGATACGGGGAGAAGGTGGGTAGGTGGGGTTGGGGGATACGGGGAGAAGGTGGGTAGGTGGGGTTGGGGGATACGGGGAGGAGGTGGGTAGGTGGGGTTGGGGGATATGGGGAGAAGGTGGGTAGGTGGGGTTGGGGGATACGGGGAGGAGGTGGGTAGGTGGGGTTGGGGGATACGGGGAGAATCCAGCTATGGGTTGACTGTGCGGGGTGGGGCGAGTATGAATAAATTCCAGGCAGGGCTAGCTTCGCTTTGACTCACACACAATACAAACCCAAGTTACACAACTCCGGGATCTGTGTATTCCTGCTGCTGTCTCGGAGAAACAATCATTCACAGAACTGGCCAGAGTCCACACACCAATAAATAACAGCAACATTATCGTGGAATGAAAGAAGTCGGGCTCCCCCCAGAGGCTGACGTTGATTAATGCCCCAGTCAAGACAGTCCCGGGTTCAATTTCTGCTTCGTGTTAAATCAGCTATGTCAACTTGGTCGAAGCGAGCTCGTGTTGTAAATTGAGAAAGGGAACAGGCCAGGATTCTGGCTCCTGATTGCCCTCCAGTGGTGCTTGGCTGACAGTGCGCCTGCGCAGATGTCCAGGTTGAGCTTGGCTGCGATGCACCATGCGGTCAAATAGACCGTGCCACTCACTGTCCAGTTTCGCTCACGATAAAGAGCTGCAATTGGCTGAGGTGGGCCCACACGCGAACAGAGCCCCAGTGAGGGTCAGGAGCCGAAAGGATGGAATGTGACTCGTGGAGGTAGAGGTCCGCTAACACCTCGAATTTAAAATTCTCATCCATGTTTTCAAAACCCTCCATGGCCTCGCCCCTCGCTATCTCTGTAACCTTATCCAGCCCTACAGCCCTCCGAGATCTCTGCGCTCCTCCAATTCTGGCATCTTGCAGATCCCCGTACCCTTTAATATCCCACCCAGTCTAATCCCACTAACCCCCTCACTCCCCGTACCCTTTAATATCCCATCCAGTCTAATCGTACTCTCCCCTCACTCCCCACACCCTTTACTATCCCACCGAGTCTAATCCCACTCTCCCGCTCACTCCCCACACCCTTTAATATCCCACCCAGTCTAATCCCACTCTCCCGCTCACTCCCCACACCCATTAATATCCCACCCAGTCAAATCCGACTCTCTCCCTTACTCCCCGCACCCTTTAATATCCCACCCAGTCTAATTCCACTCTCCCCCTCACTCCCCGCACCCTTTAATATCCCACCCAGTCTAATCTCACCATCCCGCTCACTCCCCATACCCTTTAATATCCCACCCAGTCTAATCCCACTCTCCCCCTCACTCACCATACCCTTTAATATCCCGCCCAGCCTAATCCCACTCTCCCCCTCACTCCCCACACCCTTTAATATCCCACCCAGTCTAATCCCACTCTCCTGCTCACTCCCCATTCCATTTAATATCCCACCCAGTCTAAACCCACTCTCCCCCTCACTCCTCGCACCCTTTAATATCCCACCCAGTCTAAATCCACTCTCCCCCTCACTCCCCGCACCCTTTAATATCCCACCCAGTATAATCCCACTCTCCCCCTCACTCCCCGTACCCTTTAATATACCACCCAGCCTAATCCCACTCTCCCCCTCACACCCCGTACCCTTTAATATCCCACCCAGTCTAATCCCACTCTCCCCCTCACTCCCCGTACCCTTTAATATACCACCCAGTCTAATCCCACTCGCCCCCTCACTCCCCGTACCATTTAATATCCCACCCAGTCTAATCCCACTCTCCCCCTCACTCCCCGTATTCTTTAATATCTCACCCAGCCTAATCCCACTCTCCCCCTCACTCCCCGTACCCTTTAATATCCCACCCAGTCTAATCCCACTCTCCTGCTCACTCCCCACTCGCTTTAATATCCCACCCAGCCTAATCCCACTCTCCCCCTCACTCCCCATAGCCTTTAATATCCCACCCAGTCTAATCCCACTCTCCCGCTCACTCCCCAGACCCTTTACTATCCCACCCAGTCTAATCCCACTCTCCCGCTCACTCCCCACACCCTTTAATATCCCACCCAGTCTAATCCCACTCTCCCGCTCACTCCCCACACCCATTAATATCCCACCCAGTCAAATCCGACTCTCTCCCTTACTCCCCGCACCCTTTAATATCCCACCCAGTCTAATTCCACTCTCCCCCTCACTCCCCGTACCCCTTAATATCCCACCCAGTCTAATCCCACTCTCCTGCTCACTCCCCACTCGCTTTAATATCCCACCCAGTCTAATCCCACTCTCTTGCTCACTCCCCGTACCCTTTAATATCCTACCCAGTCTAATCCCACTCTCCCCCTCACTCCCCGCACCCTTTAATATCCCACCCAGTCTAATCCCACTCTCCCCCTCACTCCCCGCACCCTTTACTATCCCACCCAGTCTAATCCCACTCTCCCCCTCACTCCCTGCACCCTTTATTATTCCACCCAGTCTAATCCCACTCTCCCCCTCACTCCCCGTACCCTTTAATATCCCACCCAGTCTAATCCCACTCTCCCCCTCACTCCCCACACCCTTTACTATCCCACCCAGTCTAATCCCAATCTCCCCCTCACTCCCCCCACCCTTTGCTATCCCACCCAGTCTAATCCCACTCTCTCCCTCACTCCCCGTACCCTTTAATATCCCACCCAGTCTAAACCCACTCTCCCCCTCACTCCCCGCACCCTTTAATATCCCACCCAGTCTAATCCCACTCTCCCCCTCACTCCCCACACCCTTTAATATCCCACCCAGTCTAATCCCACTCTCCTGCTCACTCCCCGTACCCTTTAATATCCCACCCAGTCTAATCCCACTCTCCCCCTCACTCCCCGCACCCTTTAATATCCCACCCAGTCTAATCCCACTCTCCCCCTCACTCCCCGCACCCTTTATTATTCCACCCAGTCTAATCCCACTCTCCCCCTTACTCATCGTACCCTTTTATATCCCACCCAGTCTAATCCCACTCTCCCCCTCACTCCCCGCACCCTTTAATATCCCACCCAGTCTAATCCCACTCTCCCCCTCACTCCCCACACCCTTTACTATCCCACCCAGTCTAATCCCAATCTCCCCCTCACTCCCCACAACCTTTACTATCCCACCCAGTCTAATCCCACTCTCCCCCTCACTCCCTGTACCCTTTAATATCCCACCCAGTCTAAACCCACTCTCCCCCTCACTCCCCGCACCCTTTAATATCCCACCCAGTCTAATCCCACTCTCCCCCTCACTCCCCACACCCTTTACTATCCCACCCAGTCTAATCCCAATCTCCCCCTCACTCCCCACAACCTTTACTATCCCACCCAGTCTAATCCCACTCTCCCCCTCACTCCCTGTACCCTTTAAT
Source organism: Squalus acanthias (assembly GCA_030390025.1). Lineage (NCBI taxonomy): Eukaryota > Metazoa > Chordata > Chondrichthyes > Squaliformes > Squalidae > Squalus > Squalus acanthias. The sequence goes on from CM059443.1 coordinate 39,781,210, forward strand.
ATCCCACCCAGTCTAATGCCACTCTCCCCTTCACTCCCCGCACCCTTTAAAATCCCACCCAGTCTAAGGCCACTCTCCCCCTCACTCCCCGTACCCTTTAATATCCTACCCAGTCTATTCCCACTCTCCCCCTCACTCCCCGCACCCTTTACTATCCCACCCAGTCTAATCCCACTCTCCCCCTCACTCCCCGTACCCTTTAATATCCCACCCAGTCTAAGCCCACTCTCCCCCTCACTCCCCGCACCCTTTAATATCCCACCCAGTCTAATGCCACTCTCCCCTTCACTCCCCGCACCCTTTAAAATCCCACCCAGTCTAAGGCCACTCTCCCCCTCACTCCCCGTACCCTTTAATATCCTACCCAGTCTATTCCCACTCTCCCCCTCACTCCCCGCACCCTTTAATATCCCACCCAGTCTAATCCCACTCTCCCCCTCACTCCCCGTACCCTTTAATATCCTACCCAGTCTATTCCCACTCTCCCCCCTCACTCCCCGCACCCTTTACTATCTCACCCAGTCTAATCCCACTCTCCCCCTCACTCCCCGTACCCTTTAATATCCCACCGTCTAAGCCCACTCTCCCCCTCACTCCCCGCACACTTTACTATCCCACCCAGTCTAATCCCACTCTCCCCCTCACTCCCCGTACCCTTTAATATCCCATCCAGTCTAAGCCCACTCTCCCCCTCACTCCCCACACCCTTTACTATCCCACCCAGTCTAATCCCACTCTCCCCCTCACTCCCCTCACCCTTTAATATCCCACCCAGTCTAATCCCACTCTCCCCCTCACTCCCCGCACCCTTTACTATCCCACCCAGTCTAATCCCACTCTCCCCCTCACTCCCCGTACCCTTTAATATCCCATCCAGTCTAAGCCCACTCTCCCCCTCACTCCCCAGACCCTTTACTATCCCACCCAGTCTAATCCCACTCTCCCCCTCACTCCCCTCACCCTTTAATATCCCACCCAGTCAAATCCCACTCTCCCCCTCACTCCCCGCACCCTTTACTATCCCACCCAGTCTAATCCCACTCTCCCCCTCACTCCCGACAACCTTTAATATCCCACCCAGTCTAATCCCACTCTCCCGCTCACTCCCCACACCCTTTAATATCCCACCCAGTCTAATCCCACTCTCCCGCTCACTCCCCGCACCCTTTAATATCCCACCCAGTCTAATCCCACTCTCCCCCTCACTCCCGACAACCTTTAATATCCCACCCAGTCTAATCCCACTCTCCCCCTCACTCCCCACTCACTTTAATATCACACCAAGTCTAATCTCACCATCCCGCTGACTCCCCATACCCTTTAATATCCCACCCAGCCTAATCCCACTCTCCCCCTCACACCCTGTACCCTTTAATATCCCACCCAGTCTAGTCCCACTCTCCCCCTCACTCCCCATACCCTTTAATATCTAACCCAGTCTAATCCCACTCTCCTGCTCACTCCCCACTCCCTTTAATATCCCACCCAGCCTAATCCCACTCTCCCCCTCACTCCCCGTACCCTTTCATATCTAACCCAGTCTAATCCCACTCTCCTGCTCACTCCCCACTCCATTTAATATCCCACCCTGTCTAATCCCACTCTCCCCCTCACTCCCCGTACGCTTTAATATCCCACCCAGCCTAAATCACTCTCCCCCTCACTCCCCAGACCCTTTAACATCCCACCCAGTCTAATCCCACTCTCCCCCTCACTCCCCACACCCTTTAATATCCCACCCAGTCTAATCCCACTCTCTCCCTCACTCCCCATACCCTTTAATATCCCACCCAGTCTAATCCCACTCTCCTCCTCACTCCCCGTCCCCTTTAATATCCACCCAGCCTAATCCCACTCTCCCCCTCACTCCCCGTACCCTTTAATATCCCACCCAGTCTAATCCCACTCTCCCCCTCACTCCCCATAGCCTTTAATATCCCACCCAGTCTAATCCCACTCTCCCGCTCACTCCCCAGACCCTTTAATATCCCACCCAGTCTAATCCCACTCTCCCGTTCACTCCCCAGACCCTTTAATACCCCACCCGGTCTAATGCCACTCTCCCCCTCACTCCCCATACCCTTTAATATCCCACCCAGTCTAATCCCACTCTCCCGCTCACTCCCCACACCCTTTAATATCCCACCCAGTCTAATCCCACTCTCCCCCTCACTCCCCGTACCCTTTAATATCCTACCCAGTCTATTCCCACTCTCCCCCTCACTCCCCGCACCCTTTACTATCTCACCCAGTCTAATCCCACTCTCCCCCTCACTCCCCGTACCCTTTAATATCCCACCGTCTAAACCCACTCTCCCCCTCACTCCCTGCACACTTTACTATCCCACCCAGTCTAATCCCACTCTCCCCCTCACTCCCCGTACCCTTTAATATCCCATCCAGTCTAAGCCCACTCTCCCCCTCACTCCCCACACCCTTTACTATCCCACCCAGTCTAATCCCACTCTCCCCCTCACTCCCCATACTCTTTAATATCCCACCCAGTCTAATCCCACTCTCCCCCTCACTCCCCGCACCCTTTAATATCCCACCCAGTCTAATCCCACTCTCCCCCTCACTCCCCGCACCCTTTACTATCCCACCCAGTCTAATCCCACTCTCCCCCTCACTCCCGACAACCTTTAATATCCCACCCAGTCTAATCCCACTCTCCCGCTCACTCCCCACACCCTTTAATATCCCACCCAGTCTAATCCCACTCTCCCGCTCACTCCCCGCACCCTTTAATATCCCACGCAGTCTAATCCCACTCTCCCTCTCACTCCCCACACCCTTTAATGTCCCACCCAGTCAAATCCGACTCTCCCCCTTACTCCCCGCACCCTTTAATATCCCACCCAGTCTAATCCCACTCTCCCTCTCACTCCCCACACCCTTTAATGTCCCACCCAGTCAAATCCGACTCTCCCCCTCACTCCCCACTCACTTTAATATCACACCAAGTCTAATCTCACCATCCCGCTGACTCCCCATACCCTTTAATATCCCACCCAGCCTAATCCCACTCTCCCCCTCACATCCTGTCCCCTTTAATATCCCACCCAGTCTAGTCCCACTCTCCCCCTCACTCCCCGTACCCTTTAATATCTAACCCAGTCTAATCCCACTCTCCTGCTCACTCCCCACTCCCTTTAATATCCCACCCAGCCTAATCCCACTCTCCCCCTCACTCCCCATACCCTTTAATATCCCACCCAATCTAATCCCACTCTCCCGCTCACTCCCCACACCCTTTAATATCCCACCCAGTCTAATCCCACTCTCCCCCTCACTCCCCGTACACTTTAATATCCTACCCAGTCTAATCCCACTCTCCCCCTCACTCCCCGTACCCTTTAATATCCCACCCAGTCTAATGCCACTCTCCCCTTCACTCCCCGCACCCTTTAAAATCCCACCCAGTCTAAGGCCACTCTCCCCCTCACTCCCCGTACCCTTTAATATCCTACCCAGTCTATTCCCACTCTCCCCCTCACTCCCCGCACCCTTTAATATCCCACCCAGTCTAATCCCACTCTCCCCCTCACTCCCCGTACCCTTTAATATCCTACCCAGTCTAATCCCACTCTCCCCCTCACTCCCCGTACCCTTTAATATCCCACCGTCTAAGCCCACTCTCCCCCTCACTCCCCGCACACTTTACTATCCCACCCAGTCTAATCCCACTCTCCCCCTCACTCCCCGTACCCTTTAATATCCCATCCAGTCTAAGCCCACTCTCCCCCTCACTCCCCACACCCTTTACTATCCCACCCAGTCTAATCCTACTCTCCCCCTCACTCCCCATACCCTTTAATATCCCACCCAGTCTAATCCCACTCTCCCCCTCACTCCCCGCACCCTTTAATATCCCACCCAGTCTAATCCCACTCTCCCCCTCACTCCCCGCACCCTTTACTATCCCACCCAGTCTAATCCCACTCTCCCCCTCACTCCCGACAACCTTTAATATCCCACCCAGTCTAATCCCACTCTCCCGCTCACTCCCCGCACCCTTTAATATCCCACCCAGTCTAATCCCACTCTCCCTCTCACTCCCCACACCCTTTAATGTCCCACCCAGTCAAATCCGACTCTCCCCCTCACTCCCCACTCACTTTAATATCACACCAAGTCTAATCTCCCCATACCCTTTAATATCCCACCCAGCCTAATCCCACTCTCCCCCTCACACCCTGTACCCTTTAATATCCCACCCAGTCTAGTCCCACTCTCCCCCTCACTCCCCGTACCCTTTAATATCTAACCCAGTCTAATCCCACTCTCCTGCTCACTCCCCACTCCCTTTAATATCCCACCCAGCCTAATCCCACTCTCCCCCTCACTCCCCGTACGATTTCATATCTAACCCAGTCTAATCCCACTCTCCTGCTCACTCCCCACTCCATTTAATATCCCACCCAGTCTAATCCCACTCTCCCCCTCACTCCCCGTACGCTTTAATATCCCACCCAGCCTAATCCCACTCTCCCCCTCACTCCCCAGACCCTTTAATATCCCACCCAGTCTAATCCCACTCTCCCCCTCACTCTCCACACCCTTTAATATCCCACCCAGTCTAATCCCACTCTCTCCCTCACTCCCCATACCCTTTAATATCCCACCCAGTCTAATCCCACTCTCCTCCTCACTCCCCGTCCCCTTTAATATCCACCCAGCCTAATCCCACTCTCCCCCTCACTCCCCGTACCCTTTAATATCCCACCCAGTCTAATCCCACTCTCCCCCTCACTCCCCATAGCCTTTAATATCCCACCCAGTCTAATCCCACTCTCCCGCTCACTCCCCAGACCCTTTAATATCCCACCCAGTCTAATCCCACTCTCCCGCTCACTCCCCAGACCCTTTAATATCCCACCCGGTCTAATGCCACTCTCCCCCTCACTCCCCATACCCTTTAATATCCCACCCAGTCTAATCCCACTCTCCCGCTCACTCCCCACACCCTTTAATATCCCACCCAGTCTAATCCCACTCTCCTCCTCACTCCCCGTACCCTTTAATATCCCACCCAGCCTAATCCCACTCTACCCCTCACTCCCCACACCCTTTAATATCCCACCCAGTCTAATCCCACTCTCCTGCTCACTCTCCACTCCATTTACTATCCCACCCAGTCTAATCCCGCTCACTCCCCGCACCCTTTAATATCCCACTCAGTCTAATCCCACTCTCCCGCTCACTCCCCACACCCTTTAATATCCCACCCAGTCTAATCCCACTCTCCCCCTTACTCCCCCACTCCCTTTAATATCCCACCCAGTCTAATCCCACTCACCCCCTCACTCCCCGTACCCTTTAATATCCCACCCAATCTAACCCCACTCTCCCCCTCTCTCCCCACCCCCTTTAATATCCCACCCAGTCTAATCCCACTCTCCCCCTCACTCACCATACCCTTTAATATCCCACCCAGTCTAATCCCACTCACCTGCCCGCTCCCCGTACCCTTTAATATCCCACCCAGTCTAATCCCACTCTCCCCCTCACTCCCCACACCCTTTAATATCCCACCCAGCCTAATCCCACTCACCCGGCTGCTCCCCGCACCCTTTAATATCCCACCCAGTCTAATCCCGCTCTCCCCCTCACTCCCCGTACCCTTTAATATCCCACCCAGTCTAATCCCACTCTCCCCCTCACTCCCCGCACCTTTTAATATCCCACCCAGTCTAATCCCACTCTCCCGCTCACTCCCCACACCCTTTAATATCCCACCCAGTCTAATCCCACTCTCCCCTTCACTCCCCCTACCCTTTAATATCCCACTCAGTCTAATCCCACTCTCCCCCTCACTCCCCGTACCCTTTAATATCCCACCCAGTCTAATCCCACTCTCCCCCTCACTCCCCGTACCCTTTAATATCCCACCCAGTCTAATCCCACTCTCCCACCCGCTCCCCGCACCCTTTAATATCCCACCCAGTCTACTCCCACTCTCCCCCTCACTCCCCGCACCTTTAATATCCCACCCAGTCTAATCCCACTCACCCGCCCGCTCCCCGTACCCTTTAATATCCCACCCAGTCTAATCCCACGCTCCCCCTCACTCCCCGTACCCTTTAATATCCCACCCAGTCTAATCCCACTCTCCCGCCCGCTCCCCGTACCCTTTAATATCCCACCCAGTCTAATCCCACTCACCCGCCCGCTCCCCGTACCCTTTAATATCCCACCCAGTCTAATCCCACTCACCCGCCCGCTCCCCGTACCCTTTAATATCCCACCCAGTCTAATCCCACTCACCCGCCCACTCCCCAGCCCCAGCCGATCTGCAGTTGTTCACAAACCTCCTCACAATTCACCCCGATCGAAACACTGCAGGACAATTCTGAAGGGGGACATTATGTGAAAACAATTGGAGGTAAGTCTTCAAGCTCGTCACTCACTCCTCGCACCTCTCTGCTCTTTCAGGTGAAGACTGTTCCGGGAGGAGATCACGATGAAATGGAAACAGTTCAGTACTTCGATAAACCAGCCAATGGCGTCTCTAGAATGAACTCCATTGAGTTTAACTCACTCCCAACCGCCTACAATTTGGAGAATCACGTTGACAATCAGTAAGTGGCAAGGGAGACCAAATGACACAATTAATAATCTTACAGCTCAGAAGGAGGTCATTCGGCCTATCGGCTCTCCAATTATTCCCGCTCCCCTGCCCATGTCTCCCCTTCGAGTATTTCTCCAATTCCCTTTTGAAAGTTACCATTGAATCTGCTTCCACCGCCCTTTCAGGCAGCGCATTCCCGATCACAACAACTCGCTGCGTAAAAGCATTCTCCTCATCTCCCCTCTGGTTCTTTTACCAATTAATGTATAAATCGAGCGGCAGGACTGTGAGGGGAAGACCTTGGATAATTTGTTATATGGGCGGGAATTTAAACCTAACCCCACCCGGCAGGAAACTGACGGGATTGGATTGGCCATGCGTTTTATACCCGCCCAATTTTACTCTCCTACAGAAACAGTTTCTCCTTATTTACTCTATCATAAGCCCCTCATGATTTTGAACACCTCTATCAAATCTCCCCTTAACCTTCTCTGCTAGAAGGAGAACAATCCCAGCTTCTCCAGTCTCTCCACATAACTGAAGTCCCTCATCCCTGGAACCATTCTAGTAAATCTGTTCTGCACCCTCTCCAAGGCCTTGACATCCTTCCTAAAGTGCGGTGCCCAGAATCGAACACAATACTCCAGCTGAGGACTAACCAGTGTTTTATAAAGGTTTAGCATAACTTCCTTGCTTTTGTACTCTATTCCTCTATTAATAAAGCCCAGGATCCCAAATGCCTTTTTTAACTGCTTTCTCAACCTGCCCTGCCACCTTCAAAGATTTGTGCACATTTACCCCCAGGTCGCTCTGTTCCTGCACCCCCTTGAAAACTGTACCCTTTAGTTTATATTGCCTCTCCTTATTCTTCCTACCAAAATACATCACTTCACACTTCTCTGCATTAAATTTCATCTGCCACGTGTCCGCCCATTTCACCAGTCTGCCTCTGTCCTCCTGAAGTCTGTTGCTATCTTTCTCATTGTTTACTACCTACCTGAGTTTCGTGTCATCTGCAAACCTTGGAATTATGCCCTGTACCCCCAAGTTTAGGTCATTAATAAATATCAAAAAGAGCAGTGGTCCCAACACCAACCCCTGGGGGGTGCGGGGCGACCTGAGAGATTAACCAGATGCAGTTACAACCCGTTGACGTAATGGCATTACGTTAGAAGGACGTAATTAAACATATAAAAAAACACAAACGCTGGGGGCTCCTTGCGGACATTTGACCCAGTCTCAGTGAGGTTAGCTTTAGCAGTCAAGACGACACGCTTGTGACCTCCTGAAGGAATCCTTGGTCTGTGAGTCTATTGGTATCTCTATCTCATACACACTGTATGTGAGGGGTTGTGTTTTTTATCCCAGTAACTTGGTTTAATAAAGAGGATTACCCAGATTTCTGCAGTGTTTCCTAGTCCTCAGAGTTGTATTAGAGGTAAAAGAATGTATGACAATCCTATAATACCTCCGCATAAAGGCAATAGGGATATATGACAATATCCTAGATAAACCTAACCTGTAGGACCTGTTCCCCAACAAGGAGGCCACATATTCAGGAGAGGAGAGGAAAAATCTAGCAAGGACGGGTCTTGGTGCTGAGATTCTCTCCGTGGAGTCTGTAAGGGGGTATTACAGTACAGGACCAGTCAGGCTCTTTATCCTGGGAAACATTGCCTGTGTTTATGAAGATCTCGTGACTGTTCTTTGTGTGGGCTCGGTTCCCAGGTACCATCCCGTATCGCCCCCCTCGCGGAACTTCAACTCTACCCCGTCTGAAGACACATCAAAGAGGCCGCCAGCCAATCGGAGGAAGAGGAGGATGAGACGTGGCAGGTCCGAGGTGGAGGAATCTCAATACGAGACCGACTACACGACGGGAGCGGAATCCTGCGATGACATGGATGATGAGGAATGGGACAGGTGGGCAGCACATCAGACTCTGGGGCTCAGATATTCTCTGTGTTTCGTTTAAGCCTCATCTCGTACCCATATAGCAGGCTCTTAACCATATGGTAGGCCTCATCCCTATCCACAGGGTTAACTGTTAACCATGTAACAGGCCTTGACGCTTGCACAGCCGTGGCTCAGAGGGCAGCTCTCTCTCTCTTGCCTCTCAGTTGGAAGGTTGCGGGTTCGAGTCCCACTCCAGAGACTTGAGCACCAAGGCTGCTGACACTCCCAGTGCAGTGCTGAGGGAGCGCTGCACTGTCGGAGGTGCCGTCTTTCGGATGAGACGTTAAACCGAGGCCCCGTCTGCCCTCTCGGGTAGATGTAAAAGATCCCACGGCCACTATTTCGAAGAAGAGCAGGGGAGTTCCCCCAATATTTATCCCTTAACCAACATCACTAAAAGAGATTATCTGGTCATTATCGCATTGTGTTTGTGGAATCTTGCTGTGCGTAAATTAGCTGTTGCGTTTCCTACATTACAACAGTGACTACACTTCAATTGAATTGATACTTAATTGGCTGTAAAGTGACATCATAAGGTCGTGAAAGTTCTTCCTATAGCAAGTATTGTCCCTTATGTGTAGAAGGCTTTCACCCATATAGTAGGCCTCATCTCTTTCCATGTAGAGGGCTCTTACCCATATAAGTGGCATCATTTACCCATCCAGGGTAGAGTTGCCAATGCTGGTTGGATGTATTCCTGGAGATTTGACCTCCTGCCTCCCAATTTCAAAATAGTGGCTGTGGGATCTTTTACGTCCACCTGAGAGCAGACGGGGCCTCCGAAAGACGGCACCTCCGACCGTGCAGCGCTCCACTGGGACATCCTGGGGTCATAAAAGATGCTATTTAAATGCAAGTTCTTAATGCTCAGCTTTGCCCCCTCCTTGTGTAAGCCTTTGTCTTGTGCATGTAAACGGTGGCGGGAGACAGCGGGGGTCGTAAGCACGTGAACGGGTCATGTTCTAACCCCGTATTCCCTTTTCTTATCAGCTTGTATCCTCCCATAACCTCTGACCCCATACGGCAGGAGTACAAGCGGGAATTTGATGCTGATCATCGGGAATATAAACAGATTTGTGCTGAAATGGACGAAATCAACAACCAGATTACCTTCCTGAGCAAACGGCTAGACGTCTTGACTGAGGACAATGCCACCTATCAGGTACAGAGATTCCCCCTCCCGCTATCCGGTGCGGAGGTGATGGATGGGTGCAGGGATAGCCCCAGTGTAAGTGCTGTAGCTCTGGAGTGTCCACCTATGAGCCCCAGCAGTCCAACCCCAATCCCCAAGGAACTCCGACCAATTTGTGCTGGTGTTTCTTTCTCGTTGCTTTGCCCGTTTGAATTTTGTGGGGGCTGGAGGTTTGTAAAGGGGCCGATCTTGGTGCTGTTGCCTCGTTGGGGGTTAAATCCTAAATCAGAACATGGAGATCTGTCCGTATCAGCAACTGAGATATATGCGGATTAATGGGGACCTTCTCCCCATATCCCTCAACCCCACCTTCTCACCATCTAAATGTTTCCTACATTACAACAACGACCACAGTTCAAAAGTACTTCATTGGCTGTAAAGGGCTTTGGGACGTCCTGAGGTGGTGAAAAGCGCTACAGAAATGCAAGTCCGTTCTTTTCTCAGAGTCAGCAGGAGGGGCATCGGAAGAGACAAAAAGAAAGGGGTTTCTTTCATTCTCGGGATGTGGGCGTTGCTGGCAAGGCCGGCATTTATTGTCCATCCCTAGTTGCCCTCAGAAGGTGGTGGTGGGCCTTCTTCTTGAACCGCTGCACTTGTAATGCTGAAGGTGCTACTGTTTGGTACAACTGAGTGTCTCGCTGGGTCACTTCAGAGGGCAGTTAAGAGTCAACCACGTTGGTGTGGAACTGGAGTCACCCAGACCGGGTAAGGACAGCAGGTTTCCTTCACGAAAGCGACATTAGTGAACCAGATGGGTTTTTATGACAATCCGACAGCTTCATGGTCACTTTTACTGTTTTCAAATTCTCAAGCTGCTAGGGTTGGATCACTGGTCCAGTAGCATAATCACTGCACGACCGTACAAGGTTTGATAATAATCCCTTTACAGACCTGTTTTAGTGTTTTGCTTTCTTTTCAGGGAGTTGCTGAGGAATACAACAGGTTAAAGGATCTCAAAAAGGTGAGTGTGTCTTTCATAGATCCCGTTCAACTCACTGTCTGTTGATTGATTAATCTGCAACAAGAACATAAGAATTAGGAGCAGGAGTCGGCCATTCAGCCCCTCGAGCCCGCTCCGCCATTCAATAAGATCGTGGCTAATCTTCAACCTCAACTCCACTTTCCCGACTGATCCCCATATCCCTTGATTCCTCTAGAGTCCAAAAATCTATCGATCTCAGCCTTGAATAAACTCAACAATTTGACATCCACAGTGTAGAGGGAGCTTTACTCTGTATCTAACCCGTGCTGTACCTGCCCTGGGAGTGTTTGATAGGGACAGTGTAGAGGGAGCTTTGCTCTGTATCTAACCCGTGCTGTACCTGCCCTGGGAGTGTTTGATGGGACAGTGTAGAGGGAGCTTTACTCTGTATCTAACCCGTGTTGTACCTGCCTTGGGAGTGTTTGATGGGACAGTGTGGAGGGAGCTTTACTCTGTATCTAACCCGTGCTGTACCTGCCCTGGGAGTGTTTGATGGGACAGTGTAGAGTCATAGAATCATAGAAGATAGGAGCAGGAGTAGGCCATTTGGCCCCTCTAGCCTGCTCCGCCATTCAATGCGATCATGGCTGATCATCCAAATTCAGTACACTGTCCCTGCTTTCTCCCCATATCCCTTGATCCCTTTATCCTTAAGAAATATATCCAACTCCTTCTTGAATCTATTTAATGAATTGGCCTCTACTGCCATCTGTGGCAGAGAATTCCACAGGTTCACCACTCTCTGGGTGAAGAAATTCCTCCTCATTTCTGTCCCAAATGGCTTACCCCTTATCCTTAGACTGTGACCCCTGGTTCTGGACTCCCCGACCATCGGGAACATCCTTCCTGCATCTAGTTTGTCCTGTCCTGTCCTGTCCTGTCAGAATTTTATAAGTTTCAATGAGATCCCCTCTCATTCTTCTGAACTCCAGCGAGTATAAGCCCAATCGACCCAATCTCTCTTCATATGTCATTCCTGCCATCCCAGGTATCAGTCTTGTGAATCTTCGCTGAACTCCTTCCATGGCAAGAACATCCTTCCTCAGATAAGGCGACCAAAACTGCTCACAGTACTCAAGGTGTGGTCTCACCAAGGCCCTGTACAACTGCAGCAAGACATCCTTGTTCCTGTACTCAAACCCTCTCGCTATGAAGGCCAACATACCATTTGCCTTCTTAACCGCCTGCTGCACCTGCATGCTTACCTTCAGCGACTGGTGCACAAGGACACCCAGGTCTCGTTGCACTTCCCCTTCTCCCAATCTATTGCCATTCAGATAATAGTCTGCCTTTCTGTTTTTGACACCAAAGTGGATAACCTCGCATTTATCCACGTTATATTGCATCTGCCACGCTTCTGCCCAATCACCCAACCTGTCCAAATCATCCTGGAGTTTCTCAGCATCCTCCTTGCAGCACACACGCCCACCCAGTTTTGTGTCGTCTGCAAACTTGGAGATATTACATCTAGTTCCCTTGTCTAGATCATTAATATATATTGTGAATAGCTGGGGTCCAAGGACCGATCCCTGCGGTACCCCACTAGTCACTGCCTGCCACTCGGAAAAAGACCCGTTTATTCCAACTCTTTGCTTTCTGTCTGCCAACCAATTCTCTATCCAAGTCAATACCTTGCCCCCAATCCCATGTGCCTTAACTTTACACGCTAATCTCTTATGCGGGACCTTATCAAAAGCCTTTTGGAAGTCCAAATATACCACATCCACTGGTTCTCCCTTATCTATTTTACCAGTTACATCCTCAAAAAATTTCAGTAGATTAGTCAAGCATGATTTACCTTTTGTAAATCCATGTTGACTTTGTCCGATCCTGTCACTGTTTTCCAAGAGGGAGCTTTACCTGCCCTGGGATTGTTTGATGGGTCAGTGTAGAGGGAGCTTTATTCAGTATCTAACCCATGTTGTAGCTGCCTTGGGAGTGTTTGATGGGACAGTGTAGAGGGAGCTTTATTCAGTATCTAACCCTTGTTGTACCTGCCTTGGGAGTGTTTGATGGGACAGTGTAGAGGGAGCTTTACTCTGTACCTAACCCGTGCTGTATCTGCCCTGGGAGTGTTTGATGGGACAGTGTAGAGGGAGCTTTACTCTGTATCTAACCCCGTGCTGTACCTGCCCTGGGAGTGTTTGATGGGACAGTGTAGAGGGAGCTTTACTCTGTATCTAACCCCGTGCTGTACCTGCCCTGGGAGTGTTTGATGGGACAGTGTAGAGGGAGCTTTATTCTGTATCTAACCCGTGTTGTACCTGCCTTGGGAGTGTTTGATGGGACAGTGTGGAGGGAGCTTTACTCTGTATCTAACCCGAGCTGTACCTGCCCTGGGAGTGTTTGATGGGACAGTGTAGAGGGAGCTTTACTCTGTATCTAACCCGTGTTGTACCTGCCTTGGGAGTGTTTGATGGGACAGTGTGGAGGGAGCTTTACTCTGTATCTAACCCATGCTGTACCTGCCCTGGGAGTGTTCGATGGGACAGTGTAGAGGGAGCTTTACTCTGTATCTAACCCATGCTGTACCTGCCCTGGGAGTGTTTGATGGGACAGTGTAGAGGGAGCTTTACTCTGTATCTAACCCGTGCTGTACCTGCTCTGGGAGTGTTTGATGGGACAGCGAGTGCCAGAAATAGAAAGTATTCTCTTCTCCAGCGCTGACATCCCTCATCTTTTGATGAGTATTGAGTCTGTGTCACAGAGGAAAGAAAACTGTTGAAAAGGAAAGAGCAGAGTTGTACGCTGCCTGAGCTTTTCCTGATAGTTTGTCGTCTTTTCTGTTGTTTTCAGACCTCGGAGTATCAGAGTAAGCGACTGCAGAGCAAGCGATTGAAGAGCAAACTGTCGCACATCAAGCGGATGGTCAGCGAGTATGACCGTCAGCGAGAGTAAGATCGAGAGGGTGCACACATCCTTCAGCCCCTTCCCCCTTCCCCCCTTCCCCGCCCGCACCCCGCAACATGAAAACCAGGAAACGTCCTGCGGATTTTAGTGAAGATTCCAAACTCCAATCAGAAACTCTACCTGTGGGGCCAAGATCAGGACTGGAATATTACAGGATTCACCATCGCAATCCAGACCACAGTGAGTCTGGACTGACAGCGAACTCTGAGCTGGAGCCCCAGCCTGGCAAAAGCTCCTTTGTACCGACTCCGTTGTTACATCAGTTTATAGGACAATTTTGCTGTGAATGCACAGGGATGAGGATCTGTAGGTGGTGTTCTATACGCGGTCGATCAGTACACAGGCACTTGATACATGGGTGGGCAAAACATGGGAGGAGTCAATCTACAACATTCAATCCATGTCATTCAATACATGGGAACAATCAAAGGCATTAAGATATCAAATTATTTGAGGTCATTCCCCAGCCCCACACAACAACAAATTGCATTTATATAGCGCAGTAAAACGTCCCAAGGCGCTTCACAGGAGCGATTATCAAACAGAATTTGACACCGAGCCACATAAGGAGATATTAGGACAGGTGACCAAAAGCTTGGTCAAACAGGTAGGTTTTAAGGAGCGTCTTAAAGGAGAGAGAGGTAGCGAGGCTGAGACGTTTAGGGAGGGAATTCCAGAGCTTAGGGCCCAGGCAGCTGAAGGCACGGCCGTCAATGGTGGAGCAATTAAAATCGGGGATGCATAAAAGGCCAGAATTGGAGGAGCGCAGAGATCTCGGAGGGTTGTGGGGCTGAAGGAGATTACAGAGATAGGGAGGGGCGAGACCATGGAGGGATTTGAAAACAAGGATGCGAATTTTAAAATCGAGGCGTTGCTGGACCGGGAGCCAATGTGGGTCAGCGAGCACAGGGGGCGATGGGTGAACGGGACTCGGTGCGAGTTAGGTCACGGGCAGCTGAGTTTTGGATGAGCTGAAGTCTACGTAGGGCAGAGTGTTGGAGGCCAGCCAGGAGTGCGTTGGAATAGTCAAGTCTCGAGGTAACAAAGACACGGATGAGGGTTTCAGCAGCAGATGAGCTGAGGCAGGGGCGGAGACGGGCGATGTTACAGAGGTGGATGTATGCGGTCTTGGTGATGGAGAGGATACGGGGTCGGAAGCTCAGCTCGGGGTTAAATAGGATGGGGAGGTTGTGAACAGTCTGATTCAGCCTCAGACAGTGGACAGGGAGAGGGATGGAATCAGATGTGAGGGAACAGAGTTTGTGGCGGAGACCAAAGAGAATGGCTTCGGTCTTCCCAATATTTAATTATTAAATACATGAGTGATCAATACATGGCATTCAATATATGTAGGAGCCAATCCACAGCGTTCAATGTATGGTATTCAAACCTTGGGAGGAGCCAATCCACAGCGTTCAATGTATGGTATTCAATCCATGGGAGGAGCCAATCCACGGCGTTCAATGTATGGTATTCAATCCAGGGGAGGAGCCAATCCACGGTGTTCAATGTATGGTATTCAATCCATGGGAGGAGCCAATCCACGGCGTTCAATGTATGATATTCAATCCAGGGGAGGGGCCAATCCACAGCGTTCAATGTATGGTATTCAATCCAGGGGAGGGGCCAATCCACAGCGTTCAATGTATGGTATTCAATCCAGGGGAGGGGCCAATCCACAGCGTTCAATGTATGGTATTCAATCCATGGGAGGAGCCAATCCACGGCGTTCAATGTATGGTATTCAATCCAGGGGAGGAGCCAATCCACGGTGTTCAATGTATGGTATTCAATCCACGGGAGGAGCCAATCCACGGCGTTCAATGTATGATATTCAATCCAGGGGAGGGGCCAATCCACAGCGTTCAATGTATGGTATTCAATCCAGGGGAGGGGCCAATCCACAGCGTTCAATGTATGGTATTCAATCCAGGGGAGGGGCCAATCCACAGCGTTCAATGTATGGTATTCAATCCATGGGAGGGGCCAATCCACAGCGTTCAATGTATGGTATTCAATCCATGGGAGGGGCCAATCCACGGCGTTCAATGTATGGTATTCAATCCATGGGAGGAGCCAATCCACAGCGTTCAATGTATGGTATTCAATCCATGGGAGGAGCCAATCCACGGCGTTCAATGTATGATATTCAATCCAGGGGAGGGGCCAATCCACAGCGTTCAATGTATGGTATTCAATCCAGGGGAGGGGCCAATCCACAGCGTTCAATGTATGGTATTCAATCCATGGGAGGGGCCAATCCACAGCGTTCAATGTATGGTATTCAATCCATGGGAGGGGCCAATCCACGGCGTTCAATGTATGGTTTTCAATCCATGGGAGGGGCCAATCCACGGCGTTCAATGTATGATATTCAATCCATGGGAGGGGCCAATCCACAGCGTTCAATGTATGATATTCAATCCATGGGAGGGGCCAATCCACAGCGTTCAATGTATGGTATTCAATCCATGGGAGGAGCCAATCCACGGTGTTCAATTTATGTGGGGTGATCATTACACAGGTGAAACATCTTAGACTGTGGAGAGGACAACTGTTGGCCAGTCCAGGAGTACGATCATTTTCTGTGTTAGAAGCTGCTCCCCTGAATCTTTGCAATCAGAGCAGCTTCAGCAATCTCTTCAAGCCTTTACAGTACTGCCAGTGATCCGGGGTTTTATTTTGAATATTTCTTATTGTGTTTCTAGTTTTGCTCTTTGATTATTTGAGCTGCGATCAGCATTGAAATCTATAATTGTAGAAATAATTACAAGTTAAATTGATTAAGGGAATAGTGTCGATCCAGAATGGGCCCTGAACCCCGCCAATCCTAGCCCAGGCAAGTCAGTCCTGTTTGTGTTTATACTCACTGATTTATCCTGTGTGAATTCTGTGGGCCTGGAGGTTTGGAAAGGGCACTTCTTATGTTACCTTATTGGTAGATGAATCCTAAATCAGAACACCATGATCTCTTAGTATCAGCGACTTGACATATACGGGAATTAATGGGGACAGGGATTTAAACTATACGCGTGGTCCCTAAAGTTCCAAGATATTGGGCTGGAGTTTGTGGTCAGCGGTGAATGAACGTCGCCAGCCGTTCATTACACTCGCACTTGCCTACAGACTGTCAATGGGGTTTTGCACTGGAACTTGCTGTAAATTAGAAAGCCATTTCGGCGCAGCGCCCTCTACAGGGCTCTGGGATTTGTGTGCACAGGGCAAGCAACCGTGTGTCTCCTTAACCAATCAGATTGAAGAATCATTAATAAGCAGTGCAGAGTCTGAACCATGAAGTGTCAGTTAAAATATTTAGCTCAGTGCCAAATCAGGTACAGAAAGTGAAGTAAAGAGAAGGAAAGATTGGATTAAGAGAGAGAGAAAAAAAGAGACAGAAATAAAAGGTTAAAAAAATTATTTACTTTTAAAAAAAAATTTAAATCTCCAACTATAATTAAAATTTGAAGGAATGAGACTCCACACTTGTAAAAGTTAATTTTCAGTGCCAGAGAGGTTGTTTGGCAATAATTAAGACTTATCACCAATGTTCCTGTGAAGCTATGTGGCCGCGCGGCCACGTAGCGGTCTGGAGGTCCCGCGCAAGCCGCTCGCCGGCTTTTAAATGGAAATAAATGCGCATGCGCAACAACTTGGATGGACCACGCAGCCCTTTAAAGGGGCCGCGCACCCAAAAAAAATTAGCGGGAACGTTGCTTATTGCCCCGTTAAAAATTTACTTAACACTTGAATCGAGAACCTCAAACTTTTTCTGGCGTGTTTAGTGGGTATCTAGTGGGTGCCGCCACTTCACGCCCTCCACGTGTTTGAATGGCGAGTCTCTCGGCGTGATACAGCACAGCTTCTGCAGCAGCAGGGCATCTCGGCGACAGCAGCTTCCTGATTTCCGTGTTTAACTGCACGTGTGCGGTCGCTGGAAGTTGCCGTCCGATTTATACTTTAGTAACGGTGAGCGCCGAGAGCTTCGCCGTTACTTCTACCGCAAAACCCGGCCCAATTAGCGGAGATCTTAAAAGCATTTTAACACTCGGTTTCTAATATTGCTCCAGTGTAATTTCAGGGCTCCGACACCTTTCTGAGGAGGCCAGATGCCTGATGATTTATTGCAATGCTTTGACTAGCCAATTACACATTATTTGTGCAGCAATCGCTCTCAATTGTTGTAAAGTTAAGCTTTAATCTGCTTCTGCTTATTATGAAATCTTTTTTTTAAGAAACTCTTTTGTATTTTTGAATGAATTGTATCTTAAATATATTTAATATTAAGCTAACGAGCAGTGACTGACTTACTGTGTTGGAGAGCTCAGCCATTATCCTTCAGACGACCCCAGCAAGTTTATCCGCTCATTAGCTGAGTCACATCATAGAATGATACAGCACAGAAGGAGGCCATTCGGCCCATCGTGCCTGTGCCGGCTCTTTGAAAGAGCTCTCCAATTAGTCCCACTCCCCCCTGCTCTTTCCCCATAGACCTGCAAATTTTTCCTTTTCAAGTATTTATCCAATTCTCTTTTGAAAGTTATTATTGAATCTGCTTCCTCCGCCCTTTCAGGCAGCGCATTCCAGATCACAACAACTCGCTGCAGAATTTTTTTTCTCCTCATCTCCCCTCTGGTTCTTTTGCCGATTATCTTCAATCTGTGTCCTCTGGTTACCGACCCTCCTGCCACTGGAAACCCTTCGTAAGTTTGAACACCTCTATTAAATCTCCCCTTAGCCTTCTCTGCTCTGAGGAGAACAATCCCAGCTTCTCCAGTCTCTCCACATCACTGAAGTCCCTCATCCCTGCGACCATTCTAGTAAATCTCCTCTGCACCCTCTCCAAGGCCCTGACATCCGACCTAAAGTGCGGTGCCCAGAATTGGCCACAATACTCCAGCTGAGGCCCAACCAGTGATTTGTAAAGGATTAGCGTGAAATGAGTTTGAGGCAGATCGATCTAGTTCCTAGTTGGGATCAACGTGCCCGCGTGTTCTTCTAACGAGAGGTACAGTTCTGCGTGGATATGGGACAACAGAATTCCCCTTCCGTGCTGTCCGCAATCTAATGGACAACAAGTGTCAGTCAGCACGGAGACTCTCGGCGTCTGTCGATCGCTCAGCACAAGTGGACGGGGCACGGGTCAGTACGGAGGGAGGGCTGCGATCGCGGCTACGTGATACGAGCATCTTAACCTGTTCTGGCTGGATTTCAAATTGATAAAACTGACGAGCATTGAGTGCCTTGTAAAATAAAACGTCACCAAACCTCAATCCCATCGTCCAGAGTGGGGGAAGCCCAAAATTAATATAAAACAGATCTTTAAAAAAAAACACAACCAATTTTTTCAATCTTGTGTATATATCAGAGGGGAAAAAAGGTGAATATAAGAGCAAGCTTAGCCATTCAATAATCGCAACACAGACAAGCTCGAGGGGGGTCACCGGCACAGCATGGAGAGGCTCGGCGAGTCAGGGAGATGGGGATTCTTCGGAGAAATCTCGCTCTCCGACAGCTGCGGCCTCTCGCTGTAAGGCTGCCAACTCGGGATAGGCGTATTCCTGGCGGTTTCCCCACATGCAATGTTCCCGCGCGGCCGGGCAACGCTCTGCAGCTCCCGCGCAGCCGGCTCACCGGCTTTTAAGTGGGAAAAAGGGGCCGCGCAGCCAAAAAAATTAAAGGGAGCACTGATCACATGACCTCCTACCCTCCAACTGCCCCACCCCCCACCCTCCCGCCATTGGTCGCCTGACACGTCCATCCCCGCGGCGCCCACGGCCAATCGGAAAGCGAACAGACTCTTGATTACCTGATTGGATGATTGCCCGATACGAGACTCCCAAAACAAGCGCTCTACTCGGAGCTCCGACACGGCGAGAGAGCCCCAGGTGGGCAGAGGAAACGTTTCAAGGACACCCTCAAAGCCTCCTTGAAAAAGTGCAACATCCCCACCAACACCTGGGAAT
Organism: Squalus acanthias; assembly: GCA_030390025.1. NCBI lineage: Eukaryota > Metazoa > Chordata > Chondrichthyes > Squaliformes > Squalidae > Squalus > Squalus acanthias. The sequence goes on from CM059443.1 coordinate 39,800,784, forward strand.
CCCTGGCCCAAGACCGCACAAAGTGGAGGAGAAACAGTGGAAGGCGCCGAACACCTCGAGTGTCTTCGCCGGGAGCAAGCGGAAGCAGCGGAAGGAGCGCACGTCAACCCAAGCACCCCACCCACCCGCCCCTTCAACCACCGTCTGCCCCACCTGTGACAGAGACTGTAGGTCCCGCATCGGACTCATCAGTCACCTGAGAACTCATTTTTAATGTGGAAGCAAGTCAACCTCGGTTCCGAGGGACTGCCTAAGAGAGAGAGGATGATTCTTGACAGTCTTTTTTCCCCAATCTCTGATATTTTTATAACTAATAAACAGAGAAGCATTCAAAGAAAAAGGGAAAAACGCACAATTGTTTCTAATGCCTCTATGATTTTTCTCCCCGGTGTTGCTCGCTGCAGTGTCCTGGGGATTAGTCTTTCATTCCTGGAGACTCCAGGGCAGCCCTGGAGGGTTGGCGACCCCCGTCTCGCTGGGGTACGGCTTCCACAGGCGTTGCGACAATCTCAAATTCCTCGCCCGATAGTCCAGTCTTTGTGTGTGAGCTCAAACAGTGACCATCCGCAGGCCCTCTGGTGGAGGCCCCTCGCCTGCCTTATTCTGGCATCCGCTGTTTTGCGATTTTCACGAGGTGTTACTGCTCAGTGATCAAGAGTAGGAACCCTGAATTACTTTTTTTTCTCCCTTCCCTGTCCCTAACTCAGGAACACTGAGCCCACTGTGGCATCCCAAACGCTCAGCTGTCTGTGATGGGCCAACGCAGCACAGATCGGTCCCACCTGACCAGAATACTATGACACGCTTTAAGTACCAGGAATTCAATGCATTGAACTGTAACAGGATCCCGTGGGATCTCCAGCAGCAGCCCAAAGAAACAGTGATTGAAACCTTGGGATTGTGTCCATCCCTTATCCCAGTACAGACTTAACAAATATGGCTCGCGAGGGTACAGACTGGTTAGGAACAGGAGGAGGCCATTCAGCCCCTCGAGCCTGCTCCACCATTCAATTCGATCGCGGCTGATCTGTATCTTAAAGAAAGACTTGCATTTCTACAGCGCCTTTCACGACCACCGGACGTCCCAAAGCGCTTTACAGCCAATAAAGTGCTTTTTGAAGTATAGTCACTGTTGTAATGTAGGAAACGCGGCAGCCAATTTGCGCACAGCAAGCTCCCACAAACAACAATGTGATAGTGACCAGATGATCTGTTTTTATGTTCATGATGCGGAGATGCCGGTGTTGGACTGGGGTGGACAAAAATGAGAAGTCGCACAACACCAGGTTATAGTCCAACAGTTTTATTTGAAATCACAAGCTTTCGGAGCTATCGATCGCCCCTTCCTCAGGTGAAGTAAAGAGATACAGAATCGCCAAAGCATATATAGATAGAGAACAATGCATGTGTTACTTACAAAAGCAGATGACTACATTTAAATCACCCTGACTGTTTATCTGCCGAGGTGTGACAAAAGGCAATCAGGTCACATCAAAGACATAGCAAGATACAACTGAGACAATGAGGTGGAGCCACAGGGGGTCCAATGTGTCAAAAGCCGCAGTATGGGAAACGATAAACTTTAAAATTTTTACTTTTTTACTGGGAATCACATCTGTTAACAAGCCAACGACGACTCGAGTCTGGATCACGTCATGTATCGTGACATAAACCCAAGATCCCGGTTCTTGGGTTTATGTCACGATACATGACGTGATCCAGACTCGAGTCGTCGTTGGCTTGTTAACAGATGTGATTCCCAGTAAAAAAGTAAAAATTTTAAAGTTTATCGTTTCCCATACTGCGGCTTTTGACACATTGGACCCCCTGTGGCTCCACCTCATTGTCTCTGTTGTATCTTGCTATGTATTTGATGTGACCTGATTGCCTTTTGTCACACCTCGGCAGATAAACAGTCAGGGTGATTTAAATGTAGTTGTCTGCTTTTGTAAGTAACACATGCATTGTTCTCTATCTATATATGCTTTGGCGATTCTGTATCTCTTTACTTCACCTGAGGAAGGGGCGATCGATAGCTCCGAAAGCTTGTGATTTCAAATAAAACTGTTGGACTATAACCTGGTGTTGTGCGACTTCTCATTTTTGTTTTTATGTTGGTTGAGGGATAAATATTGGCCCCAGGACACCGGGGAGAACTCCCCCTGCTCTTCTTCAAAATAGTGCCATGGGATCTTTTACGTCCACCTGAGAGAGCAGACGGGACCTCGGTTTAGCGTCTCATCCAAAAGATGAAAAACTCCATCTGCCCGTCTTGGTTCCGAAACCCTTAATACCCTTACCCAACAAAAATCTATCAATCTCAGTTTTGAAATTTACAATTGACCCCCCCCCCCCAGCCTCAACAACTTTTTGGGGGAGAGAGCTCCAGATTTTCACTACCCTTTGTGTGAAGAAGTGCTTCCTGACATCACCCCTGAATACAGTTGCCAACCCCCCAGGGTTGGTCTGGAGTCTCCAGGAATTACAGATTACTCTCCCGGATACTGCAGCGAGCAACTCAGGAGAAAAATCACAGGGGCATTAGAAAAATGGTGTGTTTTTTAAAAGTTCTTTGAACACATTTATTTATTAGTTATAAAAATATTGGAGATGGGAAACAAAGGCTGTTTGACCAGGTGGGGCGGTGCAGTTGATGCCTCCAGGAATACGTGTAACCAGAGTTGATAACCCGACCCCTGAATGGCCGATCTCTAGTTTTAAGGTTTCCCCAGTCCCTTCGAATGCACAGCCAACTCCTTCAGGAATCCAGTCTTTAAGAATGTACAGGGGTTTAATGAAGTACAAATGACATGTCTATAGTGACTTTAACACAGCAAGTTGTCCCAAGGTGCTTCACAAAAGTGAGGGGGGAGGTTGAGGTTGGGGGTTGGGGTTGGGGGTTGGGGGTTGAGGTTGGGGTTGGGGTTGAGGGTTGAGGGTGGGGGTTGGGGTTGAGGGTTGGGGGTTGAGGTTGGGGGTTGAGGGTGGGGGTTGGGGTTGGGGTTGAGGGTTGGGGTTGAGGGGGTTGGGGGGTTGGGTTGGGGGTTGAGGTTGGGGGATGAGGGTTGGGGTTGGGGGTTGAGGGTTGGGTTGGGGGTTGAGGTTGGGGTTGGGGTTGAGGTTGGGGGTTGAGGTTGGGGGTTGGGGTTTGAGGTTGGGGGTTGAGGGTTGGGGTTGGGGTGGTTGA